>UELV01125955.1:0-16602 GCA_900490015.1 Megastigmus stigmatizans | reverse complement strand
GTGTGTGTGTGTGTGTGTGTGTGTGTGTGCGCTTGTGTATACAGAAAAGAAGCGAGAAGAGTGGATGCAGAAAAATTGTTGAGAGATTTTCGTTAGGATGCGCGCCCCATCAGCAGGATTATAAAGTTTGGATTTTTTTTTCTTTTCGTGACGATTGAGGCGAGAAGGTTACTCTTGGCCGTGGATTGTCTCGTCCGCTGTCAATTTTATAAAAAGTAAAGGTTTTTGGAATGAAATAGGAGAGAAATTGAGTAGACTAAAAATTTATTATGAAAATCGGAAGGCTTGATAAACACATATGTTGTCGATGGGTAATAATAATTTCCCACGGGCACATCGATCACTTTAATTGGAGCACGACAGTGTTTGGCGAGTGTCGTTACAATATCGCTATGTGGCACCTCGCTGCTCAAATTTACGTTTTTTCTTTTTTATATTATGGTTATCGTATAGTCAACGTGGTTAAATACGATGCGATGCGAAATAAATGATCACAACTTTGAGAACGATTAGTTGCACAAGATAAAAATTATAAGATGAATGTTCGATTAGAAGAAATTTTATTGAAATCTGTGTTTGAATCTTTGCAGGAGAAAAAAAAAGTGCAAGTAACGTAACGATTGTTTGCACAGTTATAACACGAATCGGTGTTTATCGATACGTTACAACATGACACATGAGAGCACGCGATTACTACATTTACTCTCGATCATCCTCGGTCAACGCAATTTTACATATTTTTGCAGAACCAGAATTTTTGTTTTTTTTTTCGAGCTTCGATGAAATAATGGACGTGTCTCATAGTTTGTTTACTTTGCTAGCAACTCGTGCGCTTTTTTTTGCCCACACTCATAGACAGACAGATTAGGCGCATCAATATCAATCGTCCGCGATTACGTGCGAAACGCGAGAACTTATTACGATCGAAATCAGAGGATACGGCAAGATAAAAATGAAAGAGTCCCGGAGTAGCAACGCATACATGAAATGTGAAGCCTGCAAGTAAAGAGCATAACGTACTCGTATAAGTGAGTATACAAAGTCGGAGGAGAATATATAACGAATATACATAGAGCGCGAGAGAGGAGAGAGTGAGCGAAAAAAGTAGGTGGCGCGTGAAGCAGACCGAAAGTGAGTGTGTAAAAAGGCGAGAGGCCGAAAGTAGGATGAGTAGGAAGTAACAAAAAAATGGGAGAGATGCCGAGAGGGCGAGAGAGAGAGAGAGAGATAGTCGAGCGCTGCTGCAAACGAATTTCACGGTGAACGACGAATGGTTTATCGTTGAATCGCATGCACCGTAGTCGCGGTCTTACGTTACAAGGTGCGGTATACATATAATAAAAACAAAGCGAAGAAGAATGTTCTAGGGTACAGCGAGAGGAAAAATTGCAGCGGAGATGTATAGCGCGATGTGACATCATATTATATCGCGCGGCGATGATCACCGCGGCGTCGATTCTCGGAAGGCGCGTAATATGCTAAGTGACTTGATTCACGTGCAGTATATCGGCGAGTCTATCGTGCAACCGAAGCTGCATCATCTTGCGATCTTACGGAACACCCGACAGCTTATTACGTTACACGACACGGAATCATTCCGTTCCGACCAACTATACCTAAACGCTTAACTACATTCAAAATTGATTTTCAAAATAAACTAGCATCGATTCTGTTCCGATCAAAATAGAAGATCGACAAATCCATCGTCATCGTAATCAAGCTCGGCAAAACAGTGGATCCAATATACCAAGTTAAACAGTTCGAATTGTTGTCAGCTGTCTATAGCGAATATAATAGTCCTACGAAAATTCCAGTCGAAATCCCTCGTCAACTCTTTCGGAGTATACAACGACAGTGAATCATATCCCAGAATCCGGTGAAATCTCGCGCTCCAAAAAAGAAAAACTATAAGAGAAGCGCGAGCCCAACGGATCGCGGGGGTAAACGACGGAACGAACGAAGAAGAAGAAGAGATCCGCAAAGCTTGGGTATGTAACACAGTAAGAGCGAGAGAGTGAGAGACGTGGTGCGTGGAGCTGAAGCTCGCGTCGATGATGTGTCTCTCTCTCTTCTCTCTCTCTCTCTCTCTCTCTCTCTCTCTCTCTCTCTCTCTCTCTCTCTCTCTCTCTGTCGTACAGCCGTCCTGACGAGAGCAGCTTATACCTATACATACCTCGTGTAAAGCGAGCAAGAGAGAGAGAGAGCGCAGTAGAAGCAGTAGCAGGCCGACGGCGGATCGCGGCTCGCGGCGCGCGATAGGATAGGCCCTCGGTCGCGGCTCTGACGTCAGTCGCTTTATCGACCAATGGAGAGCCGCCTTTGACGTCCCCTCTCGTAGCTGCCGTGCACTCTCACATCGACGTCCTCCTCCTCCACACACACACACACTACGTTTCTCTCCCTCTCCCACAGAGCTCGTATATCTACATACACGCGCGTAATTGCGATCGCGGCCAGCCTGCAGTCTGTGTGATATTGTATACGCAACTCATCTCTCTCTCTCTCTCTCTCTCTCTCTCTAACTAATGATACGCGCGAATCCTCGCGGATGAGTATCGGTCCAACGATCGGCTGCATTATAAGTTTTTGGAGTAGTAGAGCGGCAAATGTGCATCGGTGAGACGATAGATAAAAAAAGCCGCGGCGGCTCGAATATTCGAATGCGGCGCCGGCCAAAAAGTTGTTCGCCTCATCTCGACTCGGTATAGCAGTCGGCTGATGCGCGCGCACAGCAAGTGAGAGAGAGAGAGGCAGCAGCGACAAGCATTATAGGCGGCAGCAGAGTCCGATATACAGTAGCGAGGAACAGCAGCAGCGGCGGCGGCAGTAGGAGCGCGCCGCGAGCTTAACAGTTGGCGTGATATTTTAAGCAAGAGAGACGCTCGCCGTCTACCGACGAGTGCGCGTGTGTGCGGTGTGTTGTGTCCTGGCTGCAGGCCCCGTATAGTGTGCATATAAGAGAGACCATCGTCCACCGCTGCTGTATACTTCGTCTTTATATATACATATATATACACACACGGATATAAACAGTCGGATATATACTGGCGCGCACACACCACCGCGAGTTACCTATCTCGTCTTTTTGCTCTCTCTAGTCAAACTCGAATCTCTTCTGTATACATATACATATATCTTAAGAAACCCACTCACACTCTCTCTCTCTCTTTTTTTTCCTACATACATAATATACATTTGATGCGCTTACACGCACACGTTACACCGAGTGTTTACGTGCGCGAACTGATTATATACGATTGTAATATTGTAACAGTATAATATACGTGGAGTGTAACTTTTGAGATACACCCGCGCACACAGGAAACTTTTACCTTGGAAATCTAGTCGAACTTGGCGGTATATATATAATATAATCGAGAGAAACACGACTGACAGAAGAGGAGAGCGCGCGCATCGACGCAACAGCAGAGGAGCCGAGAGGATTTTTGATTTTCCCGCCGAAAGCGCCGCAGGCCGCTTTTATTATTAAAACGGTGTATATATATATATACACACACACATCAACACCACCTCTCTTCCCCTCTCTCTCTCTTTCTATACATATATAGATAAAAGTCCGCGTGCAGTGTGTGCATCTCTCTCCTCTCATTCTTATTGTCGGTGCGTGAAGCGCGCGTGTGTTTACAATACGCGAGCCCCATCGTTATAATACACAATTATATTGTATACCGGAGGGAACAAGCGCCAAAGTGATAAGTGCCACAGACATTATTTTCTATATTATACCGACTGCTTAGTTGGAGGATTTCACACGAAAGGACCGCAGAACAAGTGCATAGTTTTTAACCAGTGTATTTTGTACATATATATAAAGACCCAGAAGTGTACTCGCGCGAGTGTGTGATTTTGTAAGCCTGGTTCTTTTTTTTCTCTACAAGTCGAAGCCAAAGAAGTAGGAGAAGCTTTTTTTCTACTCTCGTGGATATACTATATATATATACATGCACTGTACCACGAGTGCACATCACGGTGAATCGCACGCACCGCGTTAAGATATCGCAAAGGAGAAAGAATCAAGAGGAGGAGTAGTATATAGTAAGTTCGCAAGTGCCAAGGAGGAAGCAGCGAAGGTCGTCGGTTGGAATATACGTGCGTTTCCGGCTTTCGTCGCGGTGCTGCAGCGGGAGCGGAACACGAAGAGCTTTTTTTTCTCTCCTCCTCGTTGGCGGGAGGGCCCTTTGCTTTACGCATAACATACCACCGATGCAACGGATAAGGAGATAAGCGAGGTGTGGATTGCAGACTTACCGACGATGGCCTGAGATTATCTGTATACTAACGTCGGAATTGGAAGCGATTCCTTTTGTATACCGCCTGTTACGTTAGCTGCTGCCGTTCTTGTTTGTTGTTGCACGGTGGCGAGGAGGGTAACGAAAAAGTGTCGCTGGCATCCCGCAGCTGATATGCTACGACTTTGAGCCGGTAAGTTTTTTTTTTTTTTTTTCTTTTCGGAACGACTGTTATTTTTTTTTATGGTATTCTAACGAGCGTTTGGATGCAATGTCATTCGGAGGATATAACGTATGTATAACGCGTGTTTTTTCTTTTGTACAGAAAGGAATGTATAGGAGTAAAAATTTTAACTGACCACGGGGTAATTGGCTCCTACTCTTTGATACGGCGCGTATAATCGCGGTTCGCGATTCGATGGTTTACGTAACGGTCTCGTATAATTTTGTTTCCTTCTGTCAAATATCAACGTGAGACACACACTGGTGGATATCGAACTGTATGTAAATGCAGAAATTATGATATCTTGAGTTTGATATATATATATATACTTTATTTGGGCGATTGAGTGAACCATTGCCGATGTCTTGCCAACTAATATAATCTTATAGTTGTCTATACTGAATTACTTTGTCTGCTATGTCTTGATGCATTGAAAAGCGCTGTATACTGTAGAATCTCCGATGTAAATTAATTCAGAACTGTAAGTATAAGATCCATTGGACGTTACGAGTTTAGAAACAAGTAAAATTAAGATAGACATCCAAAAAAATACAGCTCTATTCATTATCTCCAAGAAAAGCTCTGCTGTATACTCTTCTTAGCAGAAAAAAAATATTCTTCGAACAGAACAAAAAGAAAACAATTTTCCTAGAAGCTTATTTCCGAAAAAACGACAGTGTATACAATTCTCAACAAAAGAATAGAAGTTATCTCCCGATGAAAAGGGAAAATTCCCACCGATAAATCCCCTTTTCCAAAAAACAATATAATAATCCCAGCCGAACGTTTTCGGGAACTTAGCCACACACTCGAGAGTCACTCTCGCTCGTTCTCTACTCGTGTTGGAAAATTTTCGCCCCGAGAATTCAGGCTTCCGGTGCGTTGTCGTCGTCGTCGTCGTCGAAAAATTTCGTTTGGCGTCTTCTCTCTCCTTCCCTCCCTTCCCTCCTCTCTCTCTCTCTCTGTCTCCCGAGACGACTTGGCCGTGGTCCAGCTTGGCTCGCGCTCTCGGATTTCGCTCTCTCTGGTACTCGAGAAACGGCCGAGGATAAAGAGCCGTGCGCGCGATCAGGGCCCCTGGTGTGTGTGGATGTGGACTCTATACGCGCTTGTACAGAGGCGGAGCGAACGTCGACGTTTTTCTTCTTGCCTTCTTTTTCGTTTTTTTTTTTTCTTCTGCTGCTCGTCGACGTTGCTGTTGCAGCTACTGGCATTTTTTTTTGTTTTTTTTTTATGGCTGCTGAAATTTTTGCTTTGAACGCGAGGTCTCTTTTTGAGTTCGCGTCGGGGCTTCGCGGGATGATGATTATTTTGTTTTTCTGGCAAGTTTGTTAGTGGGATATTGACGAGCGATGAGTGAAGAGTAGGTATTTTTTCAAAGCGAATTTCTAACGTCTCTCTGTTAAAAGAGTTGGCGAGGCTTTACTTCCGGGCAGTGAGAAATTACGCTAAAGTGTGGTAATGGAGAAAAGTGTGATTGATTAATTGAATTACAGGTGAAGTCTTGGTATTACTAAAAAATGCTCTGTAACTAGAGTCTGATACTGTATTGGACCACGGGCAACTTGTTTCACGATCTCTAGTGCCAGAAAACGATGCGCTGCGAGATGCGCTGTCCTTGCGTTCGGACGCTCGGCTAATCATTCAAACAATGAAACAACAGTCAATTCTCTCCTACAAAGTAGTTTTAACCGTTTAACCAAATGACTAAATCAAGAATTATGCGTAAAATCTTCTCAAAAAGCTCATTACACTCTTTCATTTCGGCCATCCTTTTAAAAAAAAAATAACCCCCAAAGCCAATCGATAGAGACAAAGAGAAAAGAAAACAAGAGGTAAGGACACACACTTACACACAGTAAAGCTTTATACAATTGGAAAATCAGCCACGTGAGAGCCCGATGACTGCTCGCACACACACACTTACACATAGAGTCTACGCGTCTATAGAGCTTTCGGGCTCGCGTATACATACACACATATACTTACGGGGGGTTCGATCCGACGTTGGCCGTTGAACCTGTGCAGCAAGCATAAGCTCCAAGCAACTCTCTCTCTCTCTATACCCGTATAAGCCACGCGTCCGAGCAGCGCGCCCGATACACTTTGATGTGCCTGTGTGTGTATATGGGGTGGGCGCGAATGCAACAGGGCGAACAGAAAGAGAGAGAGAGAGAGAGAGACTGTATATGCGGCGGCGACGTATACACGAGCCTGGTGAAAAGAACGTGCGAAATCGCTTATCTCTCGACCATCTATAGAGCTGGTGGCTTTTTTTTTCTCTCTATATAGTGTACCCAGTGGATAACGGGTGTAAGGATGATTGGCGCGATTGCTGAGGTGTAGTCTCGGGAGATGATTGGGGAGGTTCATAAGTTGATCGGCGCGTATATGCTTGTATGTGCTTTATTGTGATTTTGAAATGGTGGAAATAGGAGAGTTTTGTGATGGTATTGATCCGTATGGGGTAATACGTGCACACAGCTATCGATGCTATATACTTTTCTCGCTCGAGTCATGTCGCTGTTTTGTCGCGTTCAAATCCTATGATATTCCTAATGAGAAAACGTGCGGCCGCGCAACTTCGCGTAAGTGTAAAAGTAAGTTTTCCGCTAGATTCACACTTCGCATTATTCAAGCGTGTTTTTCCTCTCGATCATTCGAAATAATTTGGCCATCATTCGTTTCGTCGACTGCCAACGGTATTTTATTTAAGAAAATAATTCAATCCGAAATTCACATTCCTATACAAATGATCATTAGTTGAAATTCTCAATAACGCAAACAGCATGATTGTCGAACCGATCATCCAACGAGGAAGTTTTCATATATTGCTGCGGCCAAAATGCACGCGCTGAAGAAAATATAAAAGAAGCGAATAAGCTCGGATATAGTTACGCGATGAAGCAAATTTCGCAGGGCCACCTTCGCAACGTAACGCGTATTCGAGCCTACCTCACCGAGACAATGTCGCGATAGACAGAGAGAGAGAGAGAGAGAGAGAAAGAGAGAGAGGGAGCGGGGGGAGAGAGGACGGAATAGCCTTTTGTTTTTTCCTCTCTCGTCCACCAACACCAGCTATAGTCGACGTCCATTTCACGAGGCGAGCGAAAGAGAGAGAAAGAGAGAGATCGACACACGATAGGGAATTCGATCAAGGTGTAAGGTGTATAGGTCAGTACGCTGGTCGCTGACCCCCCCCCCCGAGTGAGATGGAGAGAGAGAGAGAGAGGGTGAGAGCAGCTAACGCTCTTGTATAATACACCGAATTCGATCGAGACTCTCTTTCTCCCTTCTACGGTCTATCTCTACCTTTTCATAGCGCTTTTTCCTTACCTTCATTCCGGGAAATTGATGCTCTCTCTACTAATTCTTATTTCTCTTGGACAAGCTTGATGAATATTGAGGTGGATGTCGAAGTTTGAACACAGTTTGGTTCGATATTGGACGAGTTATTGGTTTAACGAAGGCTTGAGGTGTTTTGCGTTCTGGAGAAAGATGGATAGACGTAAATGGGATGAATTAGATATATGATAAATAAGTATATGGTAGCGAGCGGTTTTTTTCTCTTCCGTTAGGAAGTGTACGGTATATAAGGTGTAGTAAAGATACATGCCGGACGACTATAGTCGCGAATGTGTACAGGGGTTTATTTACGTGGTCTATAGAGTGGCGCTGAGTATCTATTGTTGGAGTGTCTGGTCAAATTTAGTACGTTGAATTTTATAATTAGCGCGACGCGCGTATATGATTTATGCGTTGGGAATAAAATCAGCTTGGACTCTGCAGGCGTTATTCCGCAAGCGTTGAAGTTCAGTTATTTTTATTCCCTTGATATGTATTTATTGGATGTTAAGCAGCGGTGTTTTTGGCCAGTTGTTTTGCTCTCGCGTGTCAATTTTTGAATTGAAACTTATATATCGAGACGAAGATTTAGTGGGATTTTGTGTGTATAGACTTGACCGAACTATGAGATGCTTAAATAAAGGCAAGGGACTCGACACGATTCGAGAAGACTCGACCCTACCCCACTCGATAGTCTTGATTCACCTCGAGAGTTTTGACTGTTGAAAGTCTTGGAAAGTATGGCCCAAACTCGGGCGAACGACGATTTAACGGCGAAGTGAATCGTTTGAAATTTAATTTTCCAATTCCTCATGACGATTGATCTTATCGATGTTGAATTGTGGATATACAAATACATGTATTGTGTTTTCAATTGATTTTTCAAAAGATGCAACGCACACAATTATCAGCATGTGACTGTTATAGGATTCAAGAAGGAATCTCGAAGTGTTTTGTAGTAGAAATGCGACTATGAAGCTTGTACCATTGGAACGCAATGAAAAAATTAATATTTATTCCTTATTCTTTATTAAATTTGAATGAATAGTTTTATTTTCACTTACATTTTATTGTATGTTACGGATGACAAGTGTATAACAAATATTTTATCAACTATAACACAAAATAGAGGAATCAAAGAATATTTTCGTTAAACTTCAACGATGTAAACTACCGACCCATTTATAGAAGTAAAATATGTATAGTGTATGCACCGTTTTATTTTTTTATAACTCTTGATTTTTATTACAAGGCTTCTGGGTCTACCAAAAAAAATAAACCGAACAATCTTTTATTTACATTGTCAATTTTCGACTATTCATAACTAAATATTTTTGCTGGTATAGCGGACAACCGCATATAAATAAAAAGCCGGTCGCACTATCCCAGCCATTTCATTGTAATATTAGCAACAACGGAGATTAAATACGATTCTCCATATATCCTCCATCGTTACTAAAATATGCAAAGTAGAGCCATAGACCGAGACGCACACGTGTAGCGCACATTTTCTCGACGCGTCTTTACATTATACCTACCTATACCGTATTTTCTCTCTGATCTATACGTCCACCTCTCTCTCTTATGCACGAATGTCGTCGATAGTGTCGCGCGTCGATATATATACAGCGCGAGTATTCCATCAGTGCCTATAGATCTTACGCATATTTTTCAATTCTATAGAAATATATTGCGTTTAAACACGATCTTGGAGAGCTGGAAATGTATAGCATCTAAAAGTGGACATAGACCCGAGGAAATTAGATTTATAACAGTTGGATATTTATATTTATATTTGGCAGACTCGTGGTTATTAATAATGAATTGATAAATAAATCATCGCGTATTGTGTGTGTGTGTGTATGTGTAGCGCATTGTACAACGTCGGATAGGCGCCGCGTGTCTTATTTTCTCGCTCTCTCACTCGTATAATGGGTTTGATGGTAAAAATTTAAGCAGTTTGAATGTTTTAAAAGTTGTATGATTGAAAAGTTGAGCTTCGTGTGTGCGAAAATTACTCGTTTTGTTGTGTCGGTATTTGGTAGCAATGACTTTTTCATGTAAAATTTGCGAGAATGAGTACTGAAATTTTTATATCAATTACGGGAATAACACATTTTCCCTTTTCTCTTTAACTTCTCAAAAATCTCAAATTTAGAAGCATTCACGTAGTGTGGAACCAAAAAACAAAGCAACAGTGAAATAATTACCTTGCCTCTAATTAATATTTTTTGCTTATTATCACGGTAAATCGTCTGATTTCAAAATTTTGTAACATTCACCTATACATTACAAACTTTAAATGACAGTTTAAAATTAAAAACACAAAGTTCGCATAATACTGAATGTGTTTACATTTTTAAGTACACGAAAAGTGATAAAAAGATTTTGTAAATTTAAATCAACACGAGATATTACAATGGTAAGAGTGACCTAAATACCCGCGAACGAATCAAATTTAAGGTGTCCAATCTTTCGAAGACTCACTTGTCCTCTGTCATTCCACTAAAAAAGGAAGAAGGGGAAAAAAAGGAATTAAGATATACAGAATGGCAGTTAGAGTTAAGAGTCCGGTTAATTATTAATAGCCAGAGGAAGCTTCATTACAGCGCGAAAATAAAGTAACTCGTGAAATAATAATAGACGCCGTGGGATGCAAATAGCTGTTGCGCAAAATTTCTAACTCGCGGAATGTGTGTAACGCCCATATTCATCGTGGGCCGTTGGCTTTTACCTTTTACTTATTCACCGACAGCTCGCCAAACTTGATATTCACTGTTTTGGGGATTCGAACTAGGGTCCGATGTAAAAAAAAAAAAAAAAAATGGACTGCGCGGTGAATTCTTGTTTTGCATTTTTTCGCGAGAGCAATTGCCATTTTGCAGTTACTCGCGGGTAAAATGATTTTTAGCGGTTTTAGATACACTCGCGCGCGCGGCTTTCGTACGAAATAAAAAAATAGAACGTGTATATACACAGATCCATAAAATTGCGCGGCCATCAAGAAAATTGAATGTTTCGACAACTCTTTCGCTCTGCCGTTTTCCATTTTCGATATGTTGCGAGAGAATGTATCAAATCGTATCAAAGTAAATTACGAAATCCATGTGTATCTCCAAAAGAAAGCCAATCAAATGAAAGTTTTATTCTCTCTCTCTCTCTCTCCCTCTCCCTTTATGTTTGATTGCCTTGCTATTTTTCCTTCCCCCCACATTTTTCCGAGAAATCACGCGAAAATTGATTCATCATTGAAAAACCGAGCAGCGGCTGCAAATTGAATTTCTAATTATTTTCTCAAACGATACGTACAGAGAAATACGAGTTTGAACCTCCCTTTATTTATTTTTTTGTTATTCGAACGTAAATTATTGCTCACTGATGTGGCAATTAAGTCAATTGTGCACATCTGAAAAGTTCCGATAACTTCGATATTAAAATTGTGTTGCGAAACAAAATTTCGATAAAGTCTTTGTCAATGTTTAAGACTCTTACATTTATCGTTACGAATTATTATGCGAATAATTATATATTCATTTTTCTTTTTTTTTTCAACTGATTCGAAATTTACTCGATCAAGAGACAACGCGGATAAGAAATTAGTCCTCGCGGCAGAGTCAACTTTACGGTAGCTTATTACCGCGGCTCAGATCTACTCCAAAATGTTCCCAGGGACAGTATATCGTTGGCGTTACATCTGTCGCTTCGATATTGCGAGCGATGCTTTTTTGTCCCGACGGTTTAGATCCTCCGTAATTGGATTATATCTGCGCGACAGTGGCGACGGATGAGGAGGAGAACTGAATCTCCCGGTACAATGACTTTGGCGTCTTTCGCGCGCAGTCGAGCGATAAAAGTAAATAAAATAAAAAAGGGACGAACGAGTGGCGCTTGTAACGTCTCTCTCTCTCTCTCTCTCTGTCTGTGTATTGGAATTGTCGCGAAACCCGCGTGAGTTTGCGATGATGCCGTTGCGCTGTGACTTTGTATTGTAATTTTTTTTTTCGGCTTATTCGTCCAAATCAAAGAGTGTTCACACAATGTAATACAAAGTGACCAAAAATCGCATCGTTCACAATTCTTTCCAAAACGGTGTGTCTATCCTCCAAAAGTGGCAGTCGACCACGATACGAAGCTTCAACCCCGCAAAGTCGCCGGTTAACAACGATCCACAGCCTCTAAACCCTCCATCCCCAGCATTATAAGCAATGCTCACGGAAGCTCGCATTAAAAAGAGAGCGTGTATTATACCCATCGCGCTCAATTAGCGCCACCGTTATACTTCAATTAGCACTATCATCTTTTCGTTTGTCCAGACGCGATATACGCACACACACACACACACACACACACGCGCGCACCGTCACATAGACGAACTCGTTAAAAGAAAATTAATGCCACTCCCCGGGTTTGTATATATATACGTGTTATATGGCCAGATGCGTTTGTGCGTTGTATCGATGGAATTTCCTTGAATCATACGGCGCCAATGCGATTTCGAAATTTTTCGGGAAAGCCGTTATCGAAGAGCTTCGAGTTTTATGTAGATGCGTGTATATTTCGTGTGCGGCCTATATCAGGCCCATCACGTGTATAAATGTGATGAACGGCGAGAGAGTTCGATTATTTATAAACAGCTGATTTAGCGAATAACAAACGTAATGCTTGGTCGGGGGATAGGAAACTTAGCGATAATGCCAGTTGAGTTACTATATAAGAAAGGATCATTGAAAGTTGATATCATTAGATTATGCAGAAGTGCACTTATCGTACGATAGATTACCCGTGCCTAATTATCATTGCAGAGTATTAATTTTCTGCTTAGTCGTGCAGTGGTCTCTAAATAATTCACCCAGAGTCTATAAATTGATCGAGTTTATAATTTTAACGCATCGCGCGTCATGAATAAAAGATCGCGTGTAGAGTCAAACCAGGAATCATAAAGATATATTTAAAGCATACTCGGATATATCAATCAATAATTTTTCAATCGGTCGACTCTGCCGTCGATTGTTTAAGTATCTCACGCGCGTATTCGCATCGACGCACATTTTTGCATGTTCGATTGCCTCCACTGTCGAATTCGCGAAAAGGTATACAATAATTATTCATATTGTTGCGCGTCTGAGTCATTGCCGGCGAGTCTTGTTCTCAATCAACATTTCTAATATCTTTTTTTTTTTGTTGTCGGAGTCTGTAGCGACAGCCGCCGTCACAACTCGATTTCCCCGGTTATCTATCAATAGCGCAATCGATATAAATAGATGTTGATCGAAATGTTTACAGGGTCGGCGATTATATAATTTTTCCGTTCTCACGCGCGAATGTTTACACACGAACATTTTTTTCTACGAGTCTCGTTGAGATGAATCGCTCGGTCGATATCACCTGTTTAATTATCAAAATTTCCCCTGCACTGGTAGAGTCCGAGTACGAAAAGAAAATAATTTTGCATTCTTAATCAGTCCATCCATAGTTCGCCGGAATGCCGAATAAGTATATCTCATCCCAGTATATATATACAGTCTCCGCGCGTCAAAGCCCGAAAACCAGTGCAGTCATGAATGGAAATGTGCGCGCGTGGAAAACTTCCAAAATATAAGACACACGCACATACAAAAATAAAAAAGTACAAGCGCATATGCATAGAGCAAACAATGATTCCCGAAAAGCAAAAGAATCTTGTTTTTCTCGGTCACGGAGGGGCGACAGGAGCGAGTGGAGGTGAACGTGCGTGGAATAGCCAGTCGACGGCGGCTCAACAGCGGTCGAAGGTCAGCCAGAAAATAAAGTAAACTCTATAATATTCACTTGTGTTTGTGTGTCGGAGCGCACGAGACTGCCTGCACACATACATAAACCAGGCGCGGTATAAACACGCGAATCGCCTATTAAAATAAATCGTCGCGAGAGCGCGTTTTGAGGAAAGCCGCGCGACGGCGGCGGCAACGCGCTGACCAACTATATACCTCGCGACTGAGACTCTCTCGTATAATATATATAATGCATACTTTCAAGTGGAACGTTTCGGCTTTAGGGTCTGGAAGGCGAGTTTTCTTTTTGAGAGTCTGTTATAATATAAACTACGTGTACGTTTACTTTTTCTACAGGTAATCAATATATTTTTTTTTTTTTTTTTTTTTTTTTTTGAGGAGAAGAGAGAGAATATTTTGTTTATAGCAATTGAGTGCAGACAGGTTTTATTTGGCGGAAAATTGTTATGTGGTATGAATTTCATCCAATATAAACATTTTATTGAATCAGATTCAATGAGTTTTAACGATGAACCAGCGTTAATTAGTGCAATATGTAATAATGAGGTATTAATACAGTTTAAGTTTTAAACGAAACCAAGTTATTGATACCTGAAACGAATGAATACATAAATAGATTTAATTCCCTTGTACCTGATTAGATTTTCATTTCGATGCTGTCCCATAATTGATTTATATTATTCATATTTATTGTGCATCGTAACGATTAATTAGCGAGATTATAATAATGTATTGGCTTTGTTTTTTGTTACAGAGTTTTTAACATTCCATCCAGAGGTTTGACAGAGCAGCCCTTAGTCCAAAAACTGACGCAAAAATGGGTCGGAAAAAGATACAAATCTCACGTATTACGGACGAACGGAATCGTCAGGTATGAAAAAATTCAATAAGCTCAAAACTAGTCATTTTTCCACTACTGCAAAACTATAATCTGTAAATTCTGCTTCCTATATACTATACCACGATGTAAATTCAGATTTAATCAGATCTAAAGTACACCGTTCAAATTAAAGTTGCGCGATCATAGTCTTGCATATAAAGTCAATATACGGGATATCTTTGAGAAATCTAGAGGAAGCATTTTGTATTACCGCAAAAAATCATGGCTGCACTTGCCGAGGCACAAAGTGACGATTGTTTCCCTCTGTTCGTGAACGCGGTGCAGGTTACGTTCAACAAGCGAAAATTCGGCGTGATGAAGAAGGCGTACGAGCTGTCCGTCCTGTGCGACTGCGAGATTGCCCTGATCATCTTCAGCTCGAGCAATAAGCTTTATCAATATGCCAGTACGGACATGGACAAGGTACTGCTCAAGTACACCGAGTACAACGAGCCCCACGAATCGCTCACCAACAAAAACATTATCGAGGTGAGTGGACGTGTCCGGTGCATAATATTATATACATACATATGCTGCAATGACAGCTTTGTGCGAGTGTGAATGAGAATATCTGCGGGGGATATATCTATTGCGAAATTTGTTGTTTTGTATATATCATTGCATGGCCGCGTGCGTGTCGAAAGTTTCTTTTTACTCCGACGTCAACTTTGAAATCTTGTAAATTAGTCGAACCAAAGCTCTTATATGTTGAGCTTGAAAATAGAAGAGTTGAGTCGGAATAAGAGAATGAATGGGAAAGGTTGTGTGCCCTCGGGCGGTGTGGTCACGTGAACCTGGCTGCTGACACTTGCAGGCGCTCAACAAGAAGGAGCATAAGGGTGCAATGTCGCCCGAGAGCCCGGAGCCCGACGCCCAGGAGTACAACCTGACGCCCCGCACCGAGGCCAAGTACGCCAAGATAGACGAGGACTTCCAGATGCTCATTAGGAATCAGCACAACGGATCGAGGGTCAGTCTCTTTTCCCTTTTATATATATACATGTATAAATGTAAATCACATCTCTGTATAATAACGTGGGGTTCTTTGGCTGTTTCGCACAGGGAATGGGACAATCCAACTACACACTACCGGTGACCGTGCCTGTGAACAGTTACGGGGAACAGATGCTAGGCTCTAGTCCGCAAATGGCCCACGCCAGCATCTCACCCCGGCCATCGTCCTCTGAAACAGATTCAGGTAATAACCACCACCATCTCTCTCTATCTCTCTCTCTCTCTCTCTCCATAACTATGCAAAAAAAGGAAAAATTAAACGGATCGTCGTTGGTACGCAGTTTATCCACCGGGAGGCATGCTGGAGATGAGCAACGGTTATCCGCCGTCTGCCTCACCACTGGGCGGCTCACCGAGTCCCGGACCATCGCCCGCCCTCGGCGTACCCGTCAGCAAGGGCAATCCCTCGAGGCACTCGCCCCAACCACCGCCACCTCCACATCCGCATCGGGGCAATCTGCGCGTCGTCATACCCACGCCCCTGGCCCAGTCCCTCGCCGACGAGGCCAACTATGACGTGAGTCTCCACTCCAACTCGCCTTCCTAATAATATATACCGAATTTCTTGCCTCTGCTTTCGCCATCAGTATCAACTTTTGTTCCTTGAGAATATTTTACAATGAATTTAACCCATTAACGACCAAGTCCCTGAATTTTCAACATGTTTTTCAAAGCTTTTTTCAACTAAAAAAAGGGTTTGAAAAAATTTGAAAAAGATCATATCCGACGTATTTTGAGCTGCTTTTTCGAATGGCGATACCGATTTTTTGTTAAAATACCCCTGCAAAAAAATATGGCGTGTTTTTCACGAAAAAAAGTTTAAAAATTTGGAAATTTTCAACTTTATGAATTTTTTTCATAAGGAAAATGCAATGACAATAATTCAAAATACTGCAAAAAAGTGCAATCGATGTTCAAATATTACGGGAAATTTTTTTCATGATTCTAAAATAATTTTAACCTCTTCAAAATGGCTCTATTTCGCAAAATCCCAAAAGCTCAAAATTTAATAAGCAATTTTTCAGACAACTTCTTGGAGGGCTCTTTTACAACTAAAAAGAAGGTTTTGAAAAATTTCGGAAAGATCTTATCCGACGTATTTTGATCTGTTCTTTCGAA
>UELV01125941.1:0-11915 GCA_900490015.1 Megastigmus stigmatizans | reverse complement strand
CTCTCTCTCTCTCTCTCTCTCTCTTATTCGACACACATGCAAGCTCTGCTCTGCGACCGTACGTGCAAGTATCGCAGCTGTACGTGCAGCTTTCTCTCTGCCTCTTATTTGCTAACGTTTCGGGAGGGCCACGTGTGTGCGCGCTGGCTACGATTTTTTTTATTTCCGTTTTTTGGCTTAGCGAAGTGGAGGTTTTGGGGGATTGTTCGATAAGCCTTATCTTTAATCGTTCTTTTTCCTTTACTAACTCTTTTGAAAAGCCGAACATTATTTCCTATATATGTAGCTGTTGTTATTCACATTTCCACACTTATCAGCTTTAAAGATCGACATATTCTAATATATAATTCAATTAAACGGATAACCTGCACATTCTGAAAAATGTATCAAATTTCTATCATTGCTACACTTGCGCTCATGGCTGTACGATCCGATTATGAAATTTTTCCCTCCTGTTCTGCGCGGTAAACTTGGCTCGCTCTCATATGTCCACGAATGAGCTCGTCATTTTTTTTTCATTCGTTTCACATTCGTTTAACGAGCCTGCTTGCGACCACTTTTTACGATTTCGCATTCGAGATTATTGTTTTCTTTTATTGCGCGCGACTTATTATACGTTGCCTCAGCTTGGAGAACTTGCGAATTTAATTAATAAAGATTTAATTATGATTATTTATAGATTGTTATAGGGCAAGTGAGAGGAGAGGAGAGACGGCGTTGTAAATTAAATCGGAAGCTTCATTAAAGTTATAAAGTCCAAAATATATCGGATGCTAAAAATTCTTTGCACACTAAGGTCGAGATTATTAGAATTCCTCGATGGAACTAATCTCGAAAATAATGAAGATATTCCAGGTATGGCTTTAGCGCAGTATCGAACACCACATTTTAAAATAACTACTTATACAGCATTCTATCGGGCGGAAACCTTTAAATTTCCATTCTTTTATATACGACTTTTCCACGGATAAACGCTCATTTTTGTATTTTATCGCGTTTGGTTTATGAGCGAGAGATTCGAATGTTGCGAGAGAGGCGCAACGATTTGAATGAAATACCGTTTATCGCGATTAAAGCTGCGCCACCGCCGCCGCCGTCTCGAGTTATGAAATTCCGCACTTTTTCCTTTTCCAGCTCTTTCTCTTCGCTAAACTTGACCACACACATGCATGTGTGTTACTGTCTCTGTGTGTGCATGGTGTGTGTTTGCGTATGCCAACGACCCGAGTCGACCCTTTTCATTTCCCGTTCGCCTTTTTTCCCCACCTCCGCCTTCTTCTTTCCGATTTTTGCGCGCATTCATGCTCGAGCTTATTATTCCTCTATCGTGTCATTTTTTGGTTTTATGGATTTGGGTCAGCCCCGCCAAGGGTTTTTACAAAAATAACATTTTGTTATTTGCCTTCCCCCCCTCCCCCCATCTCTCTCTCTCTCTCTATCTCTCCTTTCTCGAGCTTTCCCAGCGGTAATGGAATTTAGCTCGTCCTATATATACTATTCGTTTAATCGATTATCCGTAATCCAATAATAAAAAGGGTCCGGTGTAGATTAGTTCGACAAATTTTTGTGATTTTTAATAGGGAAAATTTGAATGGTTCAAATGTGCGGTACAGGCGTTGGATGAGTGCATATTTATTTATATATAGAATCATTCAATACACCTGATCGAATTCTGGTCATACTACTGAATTCATCACGACGCGGAGCTTTCGAAGAAAAATTGATAACTGGAGAATGAAATTCCACATTAACGCGCCGTGAATAGATTATCATGAAACAAGGCGGGAATCTCGCTTTGAAAATTTTGCGCGAGAGAATTTGAGACTTTAGAAATAAAGTTATAATAAACAATTTCAGCGAAGTAGGTTGGGATTGTAAGATTTTAAGTTCATTATCCGGTGCGCTCATTATATATTTTTCTCCTTTTATACTTCTCGCGTGCAGCGAAACTTTTAAAATTCTTTAATAATGATGCTACTTTATTTGCGCCTTATCGTACTTTAATTTTCGGTATTTACATACAAAATGCAGAGGAATTCAAAAAGGCTTTACAGTTATATATTGCGTTTCTTCGCAGTTTATTGGTTGTAATTAAACATTTAATTAATAAAATAGTCTGGAAGCATTTGATAAATACATTTCTAATGTTAGATACTTATATAAATAAAAATCGGGGCCGAAACTGTTGATTAAATATCACAATTCGTTAAAAAAAAGGAAGGGAGTACGTTCTTTTCTACGCTTCACGAACTTTAATTCCAAGCCATGACACAATCATATCCGCTTCAACATCCCTCACTGGTATACATTGAATCCTGAACAGAGTCAACAAGCACAAATTACTCGCAATTTAAAATCAATCCAGGAAAAACATCTTAAAAACACGCTCTCGTGGCCTCCGCTGCATAAACGAGTGTCGAAAAGGCATATAGAAAAGGCAACGAGATAGCTTGATATAAAACAGATTGATAAAATATACACCCGCGACCGCAAGCCCCACCAATAAAACGAACCCTCCTCCGGGGCCCTGGAATCGCGCATTTATACCGCGCACTTATTTTACGAGCCTTTCGCTTACTCCGCCGCCACGGCGCGAGCGAATGATTTTAATCAGAGCCAAGGGGTGAGCGCGTGTGTATGCGTTGAAGGGAGAGACCGAGAGGTGCCTAATGACGCGTGCGTGGCAGTATATAGGCCGAAGCCGCACATCGTCCGGAAAAAATGGGAACTTTATTATTAGGCGACGTATACGACTTTTCCTGCGTTCTCTCGCAGCTGAAGCTTTTACACTGATGCGACTACGTCCCGCGAGACACGCGACGTACACAAAGGAGAGGAGAAAAACGTCGTATGGGGAGCGCGGGTATAGTCGTGGAAAGTGGCTGCCCCGACCGGGTAGGGCTCTCATAAATAATAGAAAAGATTTTGGGTAATATCCGGGAAATTTTCCGGCTGAGAGGGTGAGAAAATGGACTGGAATAGATGCGATTGACCGAAATTCGCGCTTGACGTTTAATTTGTTCCCTTCTTTCCTTTACTGATTTTATTTCGAGGACAGTCGAGTTGATTATCTCTAATGTTTAAGATGAAAACGTGTTTTAATATTGTGCTATGAAAAGGGATCTGCATCACAACGCTTATTTCAATTAGATTTTTCTATTAGATGTTATTGAATGACTTTTACGGTTTAGATATCTTTTTTGTGCTAAAATGCGAATGAAAACAGCTATTATACTATAATAATAAGCATAACATGTATATTTAATGTCATGATACATGACAATTAAGTACATTACAAAAGCTATCTGAATATATTACAATACTTTTGCAGATGCTTTGTTTATTCGCTGTAAAATTTTTCGCTGGAGTACACACATATGATGAATAAACATCACACCAGCAATGATTATAATTCATTATGTAACTTTAACCTTCTGACAGTCGAAATGACGCCATTTGGCGTCATGCAATAATTTTGCTTGAAATTTCTTACTCGGGGGTTTTTGAGGTTGCTGAGCACAAATATGTAATCAGAATTTCAATTTTTCAATTCCAAGATAGCGAATTCAAGATGGAAGACCAAAAATTAAAAAAATATCGTATTTTTGCCTGGCATCGGTCTCTCTACTTTCATGTGAAACGAAAGAAATAATAAATAGAAAAATATTGTCTAGCATCCATTTTTGATCAAAATAAGTATCAAAATCGTTCTCAGCAACACTCAAAACCCCTAGAAAACTTTCTTTGCCGATAGAAAAATTTTGAAAATTTATCACCGCCAGCCGACATAACGCCATATGGCGTCATTCCATGATCGGCCCACATATATTATTACTTAAGAAACATTTATATGGAAAATTTCGAGAAAGTTACACTTTTTCAGTAGGAAAAATGCCGGCTGTCAGAAGGTTAAACACATACGTGTAAACAGATTATTTTTGACATCAAAATCTTTCCTTTTTATACCTAGCTGAAAGCAAGCAAAGCCCGGCAATCCTGTGAAAGGCACGCATCAAAAGACAGATTCGCGACAAAATTTTCCTTCAACTAAAAAAAAAAACTTTAAAAATATGTATAATGGAAAAAAAGGAAGAGAGAATCAAGGAGAAGACAAATGAAGCAAGCTCGTCAATTCGCGTGACGTTTGAGGGAGTAAAATCTTCTCGCCTTCGCCGCTGTATACACTCACTCGTTCGCACACACACACATACACAGACACGCAGGCGTTATATATACACGGTTTTGCGATAAAGTCCTTTCTTGTTTGATTACTGCAGTGCGAGGGCAAGAGGGATAAAGTGACTCGTGCGAGGTTTTCGGGTAGCAAGGGAGGCGAAAGCTCTTTATTTAATGAACCAGGAGAAGAGAGAGAGAGAGAGAGAGCGATGCACTTTGACGATGTTGGTCGTCAATTTCTCAAGCCCCACCAAAAAAATTACGGATTTATGCAACGAGATGCGCTCCAAAACTTTGTTTTTTCATGATCTCCGCATTATGCAAATACTGTAAGTTTGTGCTCTCATTGATGCAAAAGACTGTTTTATACTAATGGTGCAATTAATTTTTCCCTAGGATTACATTCAGAGCGCTGCGTCTCTGTATCCCGAACACCTCCCGCGAGTTAATCCGAAAACAGCGCGCGTACTGTGGAAATCGCGCGAGCGTGTCTTTTGCGTTTTAAATTAAAACGCCTTTTTTAAAATGGAATTTCAAAGCAGTGCCATGGGCGAATAATGCATCCGCATGCATGAATGAACGATCTTTGTAAAAGGCTGCGCGCGAGAGCCTCCCCTGTCATTACACATTCTACAACAAATGGGAATTCACAGGCTGTATAAAAATCAAATTTTGCTTACTTTCGGGCGCACTTTGATTCGATATTCCTTCCTACAGGAATAGAGATCGATAAATTCTCAAAAATTGAGTTTGCTAGTTTTTTTGGTAAACCGTCTATCTACAGTTATTATCTTTTTGCTGACGAATGAAGAACTAGGTACATGTAGAATAACAGTTATTTTTAATGTACACGCGACAATTTATATGCTTGAAACAAACATTATTATCGATCAAAGCTCAAATCAACCGTGGAAAAAAGGTGGTCCTCTTTGACGCGTCAGCTCTTAGCGACGAAAAAAGTGCACAGCGCGAAAATCAAGAGGCGACTCTGGGACTTTTCTCCCCCTTAATTAGAATCAGTTTGCACGGCTCTTGGCATAGCGTCGAGACCCACACACGCAAACATCGATCCTTTGATTTTGCCTCCTCTTTTCGATTATTCCACTAACCTCTTATCTCGGGCATAATGCGATTTATGCAATTTTTCGCAACGGCGACGTTTTCCGCGTAGCAAGCGCAGCTCGTTCGCTATCCGTATTATATTATAATGACGCGTGAGCTGGCACCGAAATACGATTCCGATGCGTCAGAAAATTGCTTCTATAGCAGATTATTGATCTGTCCCCTAAATCTAAAGGAAAGAAAAGCGACTATACTGAAATGATAAAACTAGAACTTTCTCTTTTGTAAAGAGAAGTGTAATTTTGAGTTTGACATAATGAAATTTATTCCTGCAATATTTTTATAACCAAATTATAGATAGCATAGTGATAACTTATAAAATATTTATAAGAGATACGTGCTATGATACAGCATCTAAGAGTTGAATTAAATTTAGTTATTATTCGTCTGCTAAAGCATCTGACCAAATACCAGTCTTTAAGTAGACCAGAATAAGCACTCCAGTATAATACCAGTCCAACTTTTCAATTTCACCAACCTTTTTTTTCATCTATACTAATAAAGGCGCTGCATTCTCGCGATCAGCATTTCACCGATCGAAGAAAAAGCGAGGAGAGCTCGCGGAAAGGAGAAAAGTTTCGGCTAAGCGTAGCTATATAAGAGCCCGATACTGTAGGCAAGTTTCCCCTCAAAGTGCATATTTACTCGGCGAGACACGCGCTCACAGCTCCAGTAAATGGAAGGACTTTGGGGTGCGATCGAGAGTCGAACGCTCGGCGCGGCGGGTGGCCGCAGAGTAGAACCGAGCTCGAATTCAATGAGATATTACGGCGTTACAAGGCGATTATGCGACCCCTTAATGAGCCTAGATGCGCATAGTTAACTCGCCAACTCCCTCCTCCTCCGGTTAGCTCGCGTATAATCGCCAAAGTTTCTTGAATACCTGCTGCCCCTCTCCCTCGCTCACCCTCTTTATTCTATATTATACTCTTCGTCTTCTTATTCGTTCTACATTTATACGCTCTTGCTTTATTTTCAATTCTTTGCCAAGAATGCGCTCGCGCGCGTGTACTGCTGAGATTTCGACATATTTGCGACTTTTAATTAACTTTGGAGGTATGGCGGGAAAAATGCTGCGATGCAAACTGACGTTGAAATGACGGTGTAGATTTGAATCTGACAATTATACAACTATAACAATACTGAACATCAATAGTTGAATTCGTCATCACTGTTTACCATTGGATAATCAAAGACTTTGAATAGAATAAAATTAAAAAATGACAAAAAGTCCCGAACTATACAAACGATTTACAATTATATTGAAATTGGCAATTAAGCTCGTGACTTTTCGAACATTTATGAGCCAATAAAATTAGCCTGAAATGCGGCACTGATCACTAATAGAGTGTTTTATAGCCCTATTAAATCAATCCTGCATTTACTTCTTGATACATTTTCTCAAGAATGTGTACACTGTAACTATTCTAATTGCAATATACTTTTATTCTAAAGTGAATTCTCACTCAATTAGAGTATATTTTTTCCCTAGAACATTGAAAATTTAATAGCACACGAATTGACAATATGAAACATAGATAATGAAGAAGAATAAAGATACATGAATGGGAGAATCATAATAAAAGTCTATATATGTATATGTGTATAATGCGAGAAAAATAAGTGAAAGATGAAATGACGATATAAAAGCGGAAAGTTTATAATAAAGTTTATAATAAAGGTTTAATGGGTCGTAATCGGTTGAAGCATATACCGGGAAGGGTTACGATATGGTAAAAAGCTCGGCCTCGAAGTTACGCGAGCTCGCGCAGAAATGATTTTCAAGTTCGGTTATTATACGCGCTATAGAGAAAGAGAAAGAGTTTAGTGGCAGAATGTGGGAAGTTCCATGGTCTGAAAGACTTATTATGTGCTTGGAATAAAAGCACGCGATAGAAATTCGGTTAGCGTCCTAGAGTGCTGCGTATTTTTATAATCGCGCGAGATTTGTTGCTTGAATACTGTAGAGCAAATGAGCTTATGGCTTGTAGAGCATAGCACTGAGGATTTCTCAGTGGATCTGTAAGTTAATATATAAATAGTAATGCATTTATATATTATGTCTGACTAAATCCGAGGCTTACTACTTGTTCGTTCAGAAGACTCAAAATATTGATTTTGCACTCTCGAAAACCCCGTCTCCCAATACACATATCGAAGCTACATACACAGGTATAAAACTGTTGTGCTCCGACCTTTGAAAGTGCAAAGAGTTGGAGTGGGTAAAGGAAACAGGAGGGAGCGCGGGAAGGAGGTAAGTTGTTACAACTTGTTCTGCAGGAGACGAGGGGGACTCGAGTTCCATGCGAAACTTGCAGGTTCCGCCAGTTCCCGAAGTCCAAACGCGCGAGCGCCGCTCGCTGCAGCCACCGACTTCCGGATTTTTCGTAAAGAGAGCAAGAGGGAATGTCGCTTAACTGGCGGGCAAAAGTCCGTGGGCTGCCGGTACACGTGTCACTTGTTCGCCTCTCTCTCTCTCTCTCTCTCTCTCGCTTTATTTCGCGTCCAGAGAGTCTCGCGGCATTTAAGAAAATTGCGCAGCCTCTTTTTTTTTTGCTCTCTGCTCTTTTTACGGCCAGAGACACGAAGGCGTTAAATTACTTCTATGTACCGGAAAACGTCTTGATTCACGGGGTAGGCAGCGTCAGTAAAGTTTCTGCGACTGAAATTTATTTTCGGATAGCAGGCGAAAATCCGAGAGGAGAAAGACGGCTTTTCACTCGATTCGATGCTTTTAATCTATTTTATGCTAATTTATCACTTCTGGTTGTTGCACTCTTGGTCGAATGCAATCTTAGGATTTAAAATAAATGAAGCTCTCGTTCAATTTTCTATTTGAATAATATTAATATAAATGATAAAGTTGTTTTTAAAGGTTGTGTGAATATAAATAATATACATTTTAAGTAATAGTACTTTACTTAAGGATACTAGTTTTAAATAAAATTTAGGTATTTATTTTTTACAAGTAGTTATGTATAGACTAAATAAGTAGAGCTCTGAAACTTGTCCGAAACGTCGCGGTAGTCTATCTATGGGAAGTATCGACATCTTGCATAACATCGTCTGCACTCGCTATACTAGTGTCTTTCAATGACATCAATGTAATGCAAAGTCTAAGAATAGATATTGACAGCTGCAAGATGAAAATAAGATTCGAGTCAACAATTATTATAAGTATCACGTATAATAATCTTTTCTTGAAAAGATGCCAAATTACCTTTAGATTAACAACGTGCGAATTATTGGTTAGAAAGGTCTTTTTGAAACAAATTTTGGATGTGTAGTATACTATGTGTAGTATATATGCTCTGTATACTTATATATGGCTTATGCTGAATTTTCAGTTTTTCCATTTCTTGAACGAGCTGCTTCTGGCATTATTCGATGATTAAGAATTGTATATATATGCCACGTTTGTTCATCTACTTTCAGAAATTTTCCATAGTAATAAATTAAAATCCTAATATGCAATATATATAATCTCGGATATTGAGTTATTCAACATATATAATTCCAATTCTCTCAAGCTTCTTGTGTAAACTACATATTTAAACAGTCAACAATTGATAGTGTCAGTTAGAAAAGCAAATAAGCATTGAAACATCGTTCAATTAGCAGCTCAAAGTTTAATACCTGTCGGTTATAGGTACGTGCAAATAAAAACCGGGGGAAATAAATTCATCGCGACGCTCAAAGAAATCAGCAGGCGTCGGCCATTAAATAATACATGGCACAACGTTTTATTGTCGGGGATCGAACTCTCGAAGAGAGCTAAATTCAGTCTACTGTCGGGGGGCGCCATATTGGCTCGTTTATCTTTCAGCAAGATGAGGCCGATGCCCCACGCGCGCACTGCACTACTTCCAAGCTGCAATCTGTTCTCTATTTCATATTCGAGTAACGCGCGCCGTGTCGCGACTCCCGCCGCCTCATTTTCACTTATTTTCACCCCCCCCCCTCCCCGGTTGTCCGCCAGCGCGCCTTTCATGCTATTGCTAGCCCATTTCTCTTCTTCCCCTCTTTTTCTCCTGGCCGCGCGTGCTCGCGCCTTAATAGAACGCGAACCTTTTTAAGCTCTCTCGCCGCCGATTTGCCGCCCCGAGAGCTCATGCGAGCAGCAGCTTTTTTTGTGCAGCTTCCTTTTTAGAAAAAAAGAGAGAGGCAGAGAGAGAGAGAGAGAGAGAGAGAGAGAGAGAGGGTAGGAAAAAGTGAAAAATTGAAATAAAATATAGAGAAATTTAAAGCCACCAACTCATTTTGCCGCGTTGGCCTGCTTTCCTTTTTTCTGTTTTTTTTTCGCTTCTCTTGCGAATAGTCGCCTTTCAAATCACTTCCCTTTTCGCATTCTCTTTCTCTCTCACGCCTCTCTTATTTTTCTTTTCTCTTTCTGTAACTGTATAGGTGTATTTTATTCTTTTTATGCGGCAGCTTCTTGGGTCTGTGCAGATATTTAGCGAAGTTCATTTAGGCTTACAGATCTTCTTCTCTGTAAAGGGGGCATATATTTTTAAAAGGGTCGAATTCTCTACAATGTATGTATACCATTTTAAAAGCTTTTTGTATCATATTTATCTATGCAATTCTATTTTTACTTTTTATCAATTATATTTTTGCGAAATAGAATTATCGTGATTCCAGATATCATATTTTCTAAAATTGAGAGTTGAAATCACAGTAAAACTAAAGTTACCAAGCCCCTTCTCAAAGGAATGAAAATGGATTTTTATGCATGATTGAAATTTTTTACCTATGTTTCGATTTTAAATAAACAACTTTTTTAGTGATCAAACACTGAAAATCGATTCTATAACTCGGCTTGTAGCTACATAAATGTGCAGTCAAGACTCGATATATACAATGAAAGTATCCGGAAAGCAAAGACAAACACCTATTTCAATTTCATCCATTAAGAAATATTTATTATTAACATATTCTCACTTGAGAAACTTTTCGTTACATTACACAATTCAATGCAAGCACAGCATAATTTCCAGTTTTCTCTAAAAATAAATCACCGAAACTCATTCCATTCGGCCCTATCGCCGTCGCGCTTCTATAACAGATTATGCCCGTCTAAGCTGCAGAAATTGCGGAGAAAAATATTCGCAGCCGAAGAAAGAGAAAGAGAGGTTATAGCGAAAATATGCGCGAAAAGAAGAGAGAGAGTTGCACAGGCAAAGGATATAATATTTCCGTAACGACGCCGAAGAGTGAAACCTTGTCGGCGTTAACACACGAGCGACTTCTCGAGTGCCACAGCCTCGCCAACTCCCTTTTATTTTCTGCGCGAGTGCGAATTCATAAAGCTGCTGATGCTTGACTGTGTGGGCGTGGAGGAGGGTAGAAGCGCCAAAGCTTGCGAACTTTTTAGCCTGGCGGTTTGATTCAGGCTGTTTTATCGATTGCTCTGGGCCTTTGATTTTTAACGAATAATGCCGTTGGGATTAATTGTGCGAGCTATTGCAGTCTGTGAAATTCTGGGGACTTGTAGACGAGGTTTTTTTTTCAGTGCACGTTTTTGTATAAATTTATCGATTATGAATGTTGTTACGTTGAAATTGGTATATTATATAGTACATATATATTTCGAGAAATTCAGAAAAATTTTAAGTAAATAACAAACAGTAATAATTTTACAATATCATTATGTTACTATTATGTTATGTGCTCAAACAATTCGATAAGTACATTAATTTCAATATTCATCAATTCAAGAAAAATTTCATTTGAAAAATAATAAATGCTTTTCATTTTCTGAGAAAAATGATTTATTTATGCAACTGATTAATTTCACAATAATCAATAAATTATTTTTCAATGTATTATTCAAATTTACAGTATTTTAAAAATTTTGAAAGTCCAATTTCATACTCGTAAAATGCTACAACAAATTGCCCTACCATAATAATTTTTTGTCAAAATTCAAAAACTAGTCCATTGGCAAAAAGCAGCATCAGTCCATCTGGCAAAACCGCTCAAACGGCGTCTAATCAACAATAATCCACCACATCAATTCACGCACCAATAACAAAACCATCGGGCACAAAGCCTTGGAACTCCCTCTATAGCCTCGCTTCCCAAGGCAATTCACGTACACACAGAACACCGTTTCCTCATCCCTCAGTCCGCGTGTAGAAAAACACACAGGCAGAGCATCGCTTCCTAAATAGCTTAAATCGTCCTCCAGCTCGCAACGTCTCTCCAAACGACGCGGCAACGACACAATAAGTAAGGGAGAAAGAGAGTGCGCACACGTGCGGAGGCAAAGGCACCTCTCCCACCCTCTCTCTCTCTTTCTCTCTCTCTCTCTCTCTCTCTTTCTCTCTGTGTAGTAGCAAAACGCCGCGACGCGTGGAGCTAATTGAATCGAGACTATAGATCTGTGTTGGAGCTCTGCCACCAGTTCGACTGTGTGGCTGTGTAGAGGAAGGGAGAGAAAAAAGACGGGCCAACGAGGAAAATAAAAGAAATTACAGTATATAGGGCTTGAGCTGCAGCAGACGGCGACGTATCCTTTATTTTTCTCTCTCTGTCTCTGTCTCTGTCTCTGCCTCTCTCTCTCTCTCTCTCTCTCTCCCTCTCTATCTCTCTCTCTCTCTCTCTCTCTCTCTCTC
>UELV01125937.1:0-12833 GCA_900490015.1 Megastigmus stigmatizans | reverse complement strand
TTACATCATTTCTGAGGTCGTAACAGAGCGTTCTTTCCGAAATTCAATGAAAAAAAGAAAAGTTTTCTACTCTTACCTACTTGTATGGGAGACGCCATCTTGATTTGCATTACCATGTATATCTTATATATATATATATATATGCGTGGATAATGCAGGTAGATAACTTTAATTTTTTTGTTTGAATTTCGAAAAAAAACGCTCTGTTACGACCTCAGAAATGATGTAAACATTATGTGATTGCAGTTTGATAAAATTCTATCCACGACTCGCAGAGATTTTTTTCCTCGAAAACTTATATACGTATATCGAAAACTTATATACGTATATCGAAAACTTCGAGGAAAAAAATCTGCGTGAATCCTGCATGAAATTTTATGAAACTGCAATCACATAATGTTTACATCATTTCTGAGGTCGTAACAGAGCGTTTTTCTCGAAAATTAATAGCTATCTTTATATATTTTGTTCAATACAAAATTATGGATACTACCGGTAAGGTAGGAATCTTTCCGAAGGTCGCACATCCCCTTAAAATGAGATGATTATAAATAGAGTCACTAATATCCCATCAAATTCAAGTTCAGATTAAGCTCAAAGAAAATTGTATCTAAATAGACTCAAGTTTTTTTAAATGGAAATGGTTTTCATTGAAATATAAAATGTAGAAGTCTGAAATTTATTATTTTTTTAAGGAAATGTGATAGTCCTGTCTTACCAAGATTACACTATTTCGATTCCATTACCGATTTTTGAATTTAATGAAATATATAAAGATGCAAATTAATTTTTGGAAAAAGGTCTATGAGCACCTCGGTAGCGATGAAACATTACGTGGTTTCAATTCAATGAAATTCCATCTATATTCAGAGATTTCTACCGTCAAAAATTGTGAAGATAAAAATCGTTGTAAATTACGAACGAAATTTACGACGACAAAAATTCTATGGATTGTGGATAGAATTTTATGAAATTGGAATCACATAAACTTTACATCAATACCGAGTCACTGACAGAGAGTTTTTAACAAAAATTAATCTTTATCTTTATATATTTCATTAAATACAAAAATCAGTAGGTAGGAATCTTTCTAGCCATACCACATATCCTTAATTTATTATATTGTCAACTATTATATACTACAGATTATATTACGATAGTAGATCAAATTAATTTAACAAATTGAATAAGTTCAGTATCAGTGAACAAAAAAAGGGTATGATATAATTCATTTTATTTTCATGTTATTAATTAGATATAGTCGAATTGCTTTGTATTAAAAATTGATTTTAATACAATAGGTATCCCGACTAAAATGTATGTTTTTATGAATAATCAATTGAAATAATGGCTAAATTAGGTATTAAAAAATATGCTTCCTAGTTTGTTTTCAATTTAAATAGATTTACCAATTGCAAGAATAGTCAACCATCACAAACTGATCGAGTATACTGGGTCAACTACCTTATGCAGGGAGAGAGCGAGAGAGGCGTTGGCGCGCGCAGCACATTTGGCCAGGTGCGCACCGCGCGCGTGCATTCAATATCGGTTCGCCACAATAGCAGTGCGTGCAGGCCGACTGCGGCTATACGACGAGACAGAAGACATGCATCGCTCGTCATGCATTTAATACATTTGCATTTATTACGTCTCGATCAAATCCAAATACGTCCAATCTCGGCCGGCGGCGTCCATGCCTCCCCCCCCCCTCCCTACCCTCTGTCGGTCGGCTCTCGATCGGACATACAGGAGCAGCGGCTCGGCCAGCAGGAAATATTGCCGGCCATTAGTTCGCCGAGTCGTTTGGCGATCTGCGTGGAATTGCCGCCGCCGGCAGCACACACAGACGTACGATGTGCCGATGACACGTGAGTGATGCCGTGTGCTACTCCGGCCACTTGAGCCGTTGTTACGCGCATCGAGTCACTCGCTCGCTCGCTACTACTGCTGGTATTTTGTTGCTGAAAGAGCTGCTGAAAAGCCGACCTCTCGACTGTAGTGTGTGTATATGTATACTCTTATTCGGTGGTCCGTGTGTGGCTTTGGCTTTCATCTTTTAGCGCTGCTACCGCTAGGTGAAAAATGTACTCTTTTCGTCTATGAAAATGATGGGAAATACCCTTTTCTTTAGGACTTGCTTGGGGCCATTTCTGTTATATTATTTGAGACTAGTACAAACTAGATAGTGAAATCATATATGTTTGTAAAATATTCTATTTATAAAACACTAAGAGCAATGAACAAAAAATGCCTAAGACTGGCTCTGTATACTCTTAAGCTGTTAGATAATATTTGGAATAATTTATATCATATTTATCATTAACTCTCGATAATTTATTGTTCAATAAAAATACTTCACTGTGTCACATCATAAATTGTTTAATTTTCACTTGTCAAAGGAATAAAAATTTTGCAACAATAGATGTGCAATATCATTGATATTGGTTGTTGTGCCAAAATTCTTTATTATGTTTTTTTGTATATTTTCTCGCACGCTGAAAAAAAAATCAACTCATGTAATCATGTATAAAATGCATATGCGCAAGCTCAAAAGAGAAACAGATTTTTCGTATGAAAAGTAGCCTTATGGACATTCCCATTAAAAATGCTACATTTACCGTATAGTATTTAGCCATCAAACATTAATTTGTACCTTTGAATGAAAGGTTTTGGTTTAAATGTAGAAAACAGCCTAAAACCTGAAGTGAATTAACTTGTGCTTTCTATATGTATCCCACTTTAGTCAATTCCTCTAGAAAAATGACGAGTCGGTGCCATTTCCAGATGGTCCGTAGCAGTTGATAATTTCGGCATAACCTATTAACATTATTCGTTCCAATTCCACTCATCCGTCTAGAGCATAGGCAAAAGGTGGTGGCTGCAAAATTCTAACCGATTCTCTCTGCCCTTGGCTCATCTCAATTCGCTCCGACTTAAGTAAGCCATTTGCTTTAGCGCTGATCCTTGGCGAAGGTGTCTCTCTAATATCGCCCCGTTTTATCCGATGCGTCGCCGAGGCGAGAAAAAGGAAGCAAGAGCGAGCGTAAAATTTTGTCGAGGCAGCTACATATAGAGAGCAGCCGCGCAATTTCGAGGGAAGATTATTATTGGGACCAGGCGCTCCTAACACTCTCGGGAATTTTAACGTCTTTATAAGAGAGACCGCGGAGTGTGCATTCGGCTCGGGCTTAGCCGAGGTGAGGAAATGCCAGGCTAGTATGCATTTAAACGGGTGCATTATCCGGGGGTTGGATCGCCGCGGCCTTAGCGACACTACGGCCTCTTTGTGTGCGGCTGATTCATGCGTCTGGTCCCGTCGATTTGGATGCTTTGCCAGCTTTATTGATTTACCACTTGTGATATAGCTTTTATGGAGGCGACTTTTGCTGCGACTTCCAAACGGCTTATTTGAAGTTTCACATTTCGATTTTTCATACCAAATGTATAGACGAAAGTTTAGGATTGAAAAGTAATTGTTGAAAATTTTAGAAGATATTATTATCTAGATATTATAGATGAAAATTAAACAATTATGTAGGCAAAATAAATTACCATTTTTTCTTTTACTCGGCTGTTCACTTTACTCCTTTTTTCCTACTTGTACATTCAAAATCATAACTTCCTAATGTGTAGGTCACTAAGAACTAGTACTTAGTAATAAGCATCTCTAAAAAACTGCAAATACAAGTTTTTCGTGAAATAGCGTACATTTACATGCATAAATGATATTTATAAATTTTGTGAATGCTGTTTATAAATACCAACTAGTATGGAAATCATCCAAAAGGATATCATTATAATTTAAATGCAATAAATATAACGAGTACCATATTAAAATATGTTTAATTTTCCGTGTGAATTCATTTTACAAGGCATATTGAATAATTTTATTGATATTCGAATAAAATACAAAAATCAGTTGGCATAAATCTTTGTAATATAATATTATATACTCTTTTTTGATTTCCAAATCATTTTATTATTATTATAATTTCAAATTACGTTTTTATTTTTTTTTCGTAATACTGCCCTTTTAATTATTATAAAGCTTCTTTTGCGAAAAATTAGTACTTCTATGGGTATGAAATTCATAAAATGAAACTGCGAAGTATTTTATTTCACATAACTGCAAGAATAAATTTAAGTCAATGATAAGAGTTGTGTTTCTTTTTTTTCGTATCCCAGTGTTGGCGGTTAAAGAGTTGGCTCATGTGCTTATCTGATAATTATGTAAAAGTGTAACTTAAAAAACGTAAAAAATTATTTGAAAGAAAAATTAATTCTAAGAAATGCGTGTTAAGATTAAAATCAGGTATTACTTTAAATGTCATTATAGATTAGTGATCAATTGCATACCTTTTGCACTCATCAGTGCAAGTGAACAGTAAAAATTTGCAAAATTAATTACATGTGCATATTTTATATTCGTTTGAATATGAAATATAAATGTTGAACAACATTGCTAACTTTTTTTGAATTTGAGTGCAATGATACTTTTATCAATGAAAGTATTGAAAATGTAATTCAGTTTTAAAAATATCACGAGTTTGATAATTTTACACCGGATACGAATTAAGTTTGATAATTTTTTACACCGGATATGCAAACAAAAGCATTCGACGTAAAGTGCATGTAGAGAGAAATGGTAAAATGTAAGAGAGAGAGAGGGAGATATATATACATATATATATAGAGAGAGAGAGAGAGATAGATAGATAGATAGATAGATATAAGTTTATTTGTAATAATTTACAAAATTTACGTGCTTATACAATATAGATATTTCTTTGAAGTATACATTTTTTTTTGGTAGAGAGAGAGAGAGAGAGAGATAAGTTAATTTGTAAAGATTTACAAAAAATACATTTTTTATACAATATTTCTTTCATTATTTACATTTTTCTTATTTTAATATTTTTCATATGCACTCAGTCTTTCTATGATATCACTGCTTAATTACATTTATCAGTCTTAAAAGTTTCAATTTAAAAGTAATATCACAGAGCGTCTTATAAATAAATCGGCCAATGTTCTATACCAAGCAATTCAAATTATATCCCTATAGGATCAAGAATGCTCGAAGATACATTTAAATCTGCCGAGATTTTCGCTTGCGCGATGGCTACCTATATGATGAAGGCGCCCGCGCAGCGGCAATCTGCTGTACATTCTCCAGTATAAGTACTCCCACTGACGCCGCTGCCGATGAGCGCTTCTCCACGCAGGCTGGTGTTATATATACATATATATTAGTGCTGCTATTATATATATATATTAGTGCTGCTGGCGAGTAGAGGGGCAGATGCGTCTTTAGGCGAGACTGGCGTAGCGGGAGCAACAACTCCTCTCGCGCGTACTTATGTGTTTGTTTTCGTGATTGTCTATCACAGACCGTGCAAGACTTTTTCTGCTCCATTGCTTTAATGCACTAAAAATAACTTCGACCACGACAATGTATAGCGAGCACTGCGAGCAAAGACAAACACACACACTTATAAAGAACAATCACACACCAGCACCTGATGCATGATAAATGGTCTGACCATGAGCATAATCTTGAAACAGCCAGAAAAATGTCGCAAAACGATGCAAGCTCAGCACCTCCCAGTGTAGATAATACTGGAGATGGTGCGACTTGCATATAGGCGCACGCATAAAGTAACCTGCATTAGAGGGGGGGAGAGCGAGCGAGAGGGAGAGAGAGAGAGAGAGAGAGAGAGAGAGAGAGAGAGAGAGAGAGAGAGAGAGAGAGAGAGAGAGAGAGAGAGAGAGAGAGAGAGAGAGCAAAAGAGCCAGAGAAGACTGCAGGCGAGCGCAGAAATAAAAACAAAAAATGTACAAGAGTTAGGTCCGTCGACCCGCGCGCGATGGCGCATAATTGTAATGGAAACCAAGGGGACGACTATACGCTCGGAATAATAAGAGAATAATGTACTTATATGTGTGTATACGTGCGGGAGGAGTTTGGGGTCTACGGGTGCCAAGTCACGCTAGTGGTATGCAAAAACGGGCTGAGCTATATATATCGCAGCTGGCGAGAGAGAATGCCCTTCCTCGAGATTCATTTTTATGTTATTATATATTATATTTCGGATGTGACTCATCTGCCTACAATCCGAGTTCTCACGCATATTGTATAGGCATATTGTATGACATACAACAGATTTACAGGTGCTAATCGTTAGATGGGTTTAGTGCTACGATATTTCCTATGTGAAACTGGTATAGCAATAACAATGTTTCTGGCCCTACGTGCTGCGACTCATAGTTTTATTTTATATTTGAACCATCAAACTATGCAGCTCATAACGAGAATATTTCGCGTTTAAGAATAAATCCATGAAGCTGTAATAAACTCCATTGAAATACTTGATATTTTTCATTTACTGAAAATATATAACTGATGTTATTTCAATTATAGTTCGATAATTCATTTTAATATTATTTATAATAGAATAATACACACAGGAATACATTACAAGATATTCAATTTCACATCGCCTCTGATGATAAAGATCATATGCAGTTGACTTTTATAATATTCTTTTCAATAGTCTGTTTCAAGCAGAATACCAAAATAATTTCGCATTTTTCTTGGAAATATTTTTGCATTTTACGACGAAAAGGCATATTAAAAATCCTGCGTCACTAGGATTTCCATCAGGGATAATAATCTTTTCCCATATCATCCTAGGAATACTTTCAACGTCGCGGACTAATAGCAGCTTAAGCAAACCAATAGCTGCGGTATGTTGTGAAATGTTAGTGGAAAGTGAAACGGCTGTATCCTATATCCTTAATCTGTCTGCTTTTCATATACCTTGGCCTTGTCTCTCTCTCTCTCTCTCTCTCTCTCTCTCTCGCTACTGGTTCAGTCTTTTTCCCTTTTGGGTTTAATGCGCTTATGCGACACATTTCCTTGGCGCAATTCGTTTGGAAATTCAATTATCCGTAATTAATAAAAATAGATTACCAAGGGCGCCACGGCAGCGGCGGCGGCGGCTACGGTGGGGAACGACGGCGGCTCGGCGAGTGTTCGGGAGAAAATTCCTCTATCGACCTCCTTGCAATTAAGCGTGTAACTCGATGATCGTTAATAACGAAAAGTAGTCTTCTAGGTCTATTTTTTCCAATAAGAGATTTTTCGTTTAGCACTTTCGCCGTTGCCGTTGAGTTTGAAAAAAAAGAAGCCGCCGCGGAAAGGGCGAAAGTAGAGAAAGGGGGGAAAAAGGGAGCCGGGGAACACGCGGCGACGCCAAGTGAATTTTCCGCCCTTAATATTGCTTATATGCATTTGGCTTTAAATTATGAATTTTAAATGAGTAACGCGATAAAGTAACTTAATGTAATTACGCTTGTATAACGTTTTCTTCCCTGCGTGTGCGTGTTTCCTGCTGAAATTAATATTTTGTTTTAATATGCGATTTATAAGCTTTGATTTTTTATATTTGGGGTTTAATTTAGTCAAATTTTATAGGCCCAAATCAGAGTCCAATATAATATTGATTAAGAAACTGTAAAACTTTTTTTTTTATTCAACTCTTTTGTTCATTTATTTATAAGAAGCTTGTTGCAAAGCGAATATTTATTAATAATAACAAAGCATAATTTTCACGGTAAGAATTTCAATTTATAACAGAAATAAGCTATATCCAGATCCATTATGTTTTCTACAAGTTTTATAAAAGTGAATTTTTTAATCAAGTGTTTTCCTTTTTGGTATTTTTTTTTCTACTCGCATTAATTTCACTCAACTTGATAAGCAATTAAGTTGTGAAATGGAACTTGGAAATAAAAATATATGTGCATTTATAATTCCGAGGCTAAAAGTATTTCCGTAATTTTGCAATGTGGATTTCGACATTTGGATTTTCGTTGTGTGCCTTCGCAGTCAAATCGACGTTGCATAATAAAACTGCATTAAAAAAGTGGTAAAATTATTCACGCGCGTCCATCGGAGTTTCCTTCGACGGCGTTTACAATTCACGCCGGGCAAACGCACGCGCAAAAGCATCGCGCATCGTTGGTTTCATCACGCGTAAACTGCATGGAAATAATAGGACTGCTAACGAATTTCGTCATCGAGTGACTATTATTTTTGCCCCATTCGCTGCGCGAGCTTCAACATTTTATTTTGCTTATTTATTTTTCTTTGAAAGTAAAGTAAAATATGGTTTAAACGGATTTTTGCCTGTGCTTTTAGCTTGCGAATGTATATATAATGTATAAATTCCCTGGTAGAAAATTGATGAGTTTGACTGGTCAACGTATTAATCAAATGGCAATGTTTTGTGGCTATTAAACGAACAATATACTTTCAAATATCATTTATCACGAATTATATTGTCCAGTTTTGAACTAACTTTCAATTATATAGTGTCTAACTTTTATGCAGGCCCCAGATCCAGAGATAATAGTGAAAATTCAATATATTTAAAAAATCTAGCTAAAAACTGGTTAAGAATTCCTTAACATTTCTACCAGGGTTGTTATAAGTTATATATTACTTTCATGAAAGAAAATGAACTTAATTTTTATTTAAAACTACTTATATATGTTACGCGCTTATATAGTTATACAATTATGTGTTGTAAAATCATTTTTTATAAAAATGAAATCACATCTCATATTATATTAAAAACCTTGAACGCTTACCGTCTGCCGCCAGGCGTCTACTCCGACATTGAATCTGTCGATAATTTTTTTTCAATATTGGTTATTCCTGAGAGTTTCGTAAAGGTTTTCGGGGGTTCATGGTAGGCTATGGTAATCCATGCAAGTCAGTGAGGTTTTGGTTTATGAAAAGGTGTATTTTTGTGACTATTATTCTAGAAGATTCTAATAAAAAAATCTGACGGTGTTCGTCTCCGCAGATGATGCCGTACCGGTCTGACACCTGGACATCGTATATATATTATATCGTAATATATTGGGAGTGATGGTCATTTTAGAAGATTCGTATAAAACACTCTAATATTGTCTTATGTGAAATTCACGATACAAAGATCACAAAAAATATGAATTTAACCTCAATAATTTCCTGTCATTAAATTTTTTTTAATATCTATTTTGGCATTTGCAGAATATTTTAACTTACTTTTTAATAATATTGATTCATTTTACGATACCTATTCTTTAAATTATTCAGACATCTGTCCATCAATGTCTATTCAGATATATTTTTGTAAATGTGATTTCCGCATAAAATTCAAATTTTGCGGTTTTGTATACAATTTATTTTAAAATCTAATTAAAAAAGTTAAACCGAAACGTTTCTACTCTTCAATATATTCAGTTCACATTAATTAATAATTTGTTTATTTTCGAGATATCAACCAATTAAATAGACCCTTTTTATGAAATGAACAGAGTCTTTTAAGAATTAAATAATTAAAGAGTAATCCATCTATCAATATAAAGTGTAAATATCAATAAATACGTCTTAATAAATAATCAATAGTGCATTGCATGCAAGCTACAATAAGAATCAGGGATAAATGGGATTTTCAGCAAATAAGCTTAATAGTACTAAACCATTAGTTACAGTTCACCCTCCACTCTATTTGTATTCCAAAATAATTCCAGATAGACTGTGTGGGCGAAAAAAGTCGTCGTAGAATCGATTTCTTGTTACCTACCTAACAATTCGTTGGAAACAAGTCTTCTCGTCGATGCAGAGGATATAGTCCTGAAAGATAAATGCTTGAAACATTGTATGCAGTTTATCGAAATATAAACTTAAAAAATTTGATCATCTTGAGTTAAAGGAAAAGTTAAAAACGGTGCAATAAAAAATTAAAAAGTAACAAAATAAAATTTATATTTTTACTAGTTTAAGCATTCATTTTTGATGGAAAAATTCTTTGCATACAATACTGATTATACTCCTTCCCAAACAAAATTCGCATGAAAATATATTTTTGAATTAACAATTATTTCGAAGAACAATTATATTCAGAAATTCAGTCTTTGCTCAAGCATATTATTGGGTACATACCTACGCATATAACTTATGTTGCAATATAATTTTATGACAACTGCAACTGTAAATAGTATAATATATATTAAAAGTATAACAATTCATAAATCACTATAAATATTTATTTAGCATACACAAATTATAAGTTTTACTTTTTATGTAATATTTATCTATTTAAATTTTTTAATGTCGGCGTACATAAGTAAATAATTAAAGCTTCTTTTTATTTCAGGAATGGAAGCTATTATGTCGGAATTTTTCAACGATACGACAACGGCGTTTTATATTATGTTGATTGTTTTTATTGCTGATCAATACGACGCCGTTTGCTGTCACACGCCGATCACTAAAAGGCATTGGTTAAGGTAAGGTTTCAATTTTTTAAATACACGTAATTGTTAACAAATTTTCGCTTATTTAGGTAAACATTATATTGAGTTATAGAATTCAAGTTGTACAAAAAATTATTATTAATTGATATGCTGCTATCTATTTTTGGGGTGAATTTTGGTCCTTCATTTAGAATGTTAATAATTTACATAATATAAATTGTATGAGTTATAATAACAAATCGGAAACATAGACAAATATTGATGTGTTATGCTGTGAGTAAAAGGATTAAGGAAATGATTGAATATGATTATTACACCACCATATGTGGAATTAATCGAAAATGTTTAAAGAAAAAAAAAAAAAAAAACATTGACACAGATAAACAATGTGTTATGGACGGTAGTGTACTTCCCGTGATGGAACTGACGGCTAATGCACAGGAAATCAGTGAAAATTAATAAGTATTTTGAATTGTTTATGCAGACGAACATGGTTTCACAAGCCTATCAATTTTCGAGTAGTTGAACCCTTTACCCTATAATTAAAAGCGTACACTTTCTTGAATATGAAAGAGTAATGGAAAAGAGAGAGGGTAGTAGAGAGAATGAGAGAGAAGAAAAAGAGATCAGAGAAGAGAAGAGTCAGAGGAATGGCGATGGTAGGGCATTTAATTAAGAAGGATTAAGCGGTATTAAACACTAAATCCCAAGTCTCGAGGCGAACAAGCCGCTCTCTCTTCTTTATTTCAGGTCTGCGACGGGCTAAAACTAAAACGATCAGTGTCTGTCCCAGAACTCTACTCTGTAGCAGATTCCTTAGCCTTTGTAATTTTACATTTTTCATCTCTCTTTGCTTTTTAGCGATTTTCCCCTCCTTCCTCGTCTTTCTTCACCTTCCCTTTTGAGCTTGTGTCTACAATAAACTTCAAAAACACTTGTGCTGCTGCTGTCCGAGACTAGCTCCGCAATTTTTATATTTTAACATTATTTTTTAGTAATTCCTATAAACTAATAGCATATATAAATGGCTGTTCGTTTTTAACGTGCTACTAAATGAATAGGAATTTTAAAGCAGCGCATCAGTCGCATAAGGATGTGCATCAAATTTGTAATATAATTCGTTTAGGTGGGCCTTTCTGTTTTTTTTTTGTTTATGAAAATAAAATTATTGCCGAAATAATTTAAGTATCTTGGAAAAATTAATCTTGTTTTATAAATTAAGTCAGAGGGCACTGCATGAATGTTTTAAATACCTCTGTTGAAAGAGTTTCCGTTTTAAGCCTATAGCTAATGTTCGTGAAAATGTTGTAAATTATAATTACTTTGTTTATTTTTTCATGAAACGCGGTAATAGAAAGTCTTAGTAAGCTTTGTATTTGAAAATCATAAATAATCAATTGTCAACTCCTTTACATTTTAATATTACCTATTCTTTGCACACTTGTATCACACCACCTATTTATTTTCTTACTCAGTTTATCTTAGATTTTCTTTCGAATATTGTAAATAGTTTTTTTCTTAAACTGTTGCCCGATTCTCAGACTTGTAGTACTTTTTTGGTCTTCTGCAAAGCTTGAAAATACCCATTTTCTTCAAACATGAAAAATACGTATAAAACAGGTCCATGTTTATATTTACTTTAAATGTTGCTTCATAGCACTGACGATACAATACATTGTTTTTCACTGCAATTGTTATATTAATAATTGTTGTCTGGTATTCGATGTATTTCCGTTGGCTTTACAATTAGAGATTCCTAGAACTTATCGGAATACATTAAATATTTGAATTTAACTATTCGGTGCATTCTCATATGAGAATATAAACGTGAACTACTCAGAAATTGCGATTTGTGAAAGAATTCATCCATTCATATATTTCAATCTGGAACATCGTATAGGATTCAATAACTGTTTCACTTATTTTCATTTCAAGAGTTTCAATCTAAAAAAGTTATTTACGTGTTATAAAACGCGCAACATTTTTATTTTAGATACTTTATTGGCTTCATTTGCAGTTTTGCATAATACATAGTATTTTCTTTATTTATTTTGGCACCGACATATTCATTGCTGTTATCGAAATATTCCATCTTTTGAATTTCGTGATATGTGATTAGTATTGTGTAAATATAAGCAATACAAAAGTTGGCACTCAATGCCGATTACAGGTTCGTATTAAAATATTAACTTGAGCACATTTAATAAATTATTCAATAAATACTAAAATAAAAAGCCAGTGATTACACGGAGAGCGATTTCATCGAATTTTTCGATGGTATTTCTCATCGAACTGTTCGATATTCGAATTCATCGAAAAAGTCGATAGTTTACATCGGAAAATCCGATGAATGCTATCGAAAAGTTCGATGGGTAGTAGCATCAAAAAGATCGATGACTTTCATGCAAGAGTTCGATGAAATCCATCGAACTTTATGCAGCATGTAACAACGACGGTGGCGCTTTTTGTTGTTGGTGTCGAGATATAGGTTATGCGATCTCTGCAGCGGTATACCACACGTG
>UELV01125928.1:0-19750 GCA_900490015.1 Megastigmus stigmatizans | reverse complement strand
GAATATATACATTTATATATTTATATTTATTATTAAATTGCAAGAAGTGAATTGATAAATAACGGTAAGAAACGCAAAAACACCGGCGTACACGCCGAAAGCACCGATACTTGTTTTGGTACTACAGAAGTCCGGCAATGCCGGAGCACATCTCTCCGGCGCGTTTGGGACCTCAGAGCTCCCAAAATTCGAGTAGCTGCTGCACCAAAGCGATCGTGGCGCTGCGCTACTAGCGGTGATACCGCTTCAGTCCCAATCTTTTCTCAGTGTACATTCCTTCATATATATGTTGTAGACATAAATAAAAAAATATGAATTTAGGAGATATATTCCTCTTCAGAAACTACTCCTCGATTCATGATTCATATTGCGATAATTATTTGACCTGCACTTTTGTTTGTTGATATTGTCCATGAAATAGAATTTCCATATCGAATCTAAAGAATAAAAATTACATAATTAATAAGGGGCATGAATGCTTTAAAAAATAATAGTTTCGTTCCATTTTTGAAACTCGGAAAATTTTATAGCTATTTTACAAATGAAAGAATTTTCAAATTGATTTTTCGGGAACTATTTTCATATGGCAAAAGTACTAAAAAAATTCAATTTTCGTTAAAAAATATTCACGTGCAAAAATAACAATTCACTTTTAAAACGTTAATTTTTTCTTCACTATCTTGTCAATTTCAACTCTTCGCGCAGTAAAAGGTTACATTTTGCATGAAGTCGGCACACACGTCTAGAAACTCAAAGAAAAGTATGCAAACGGATTTCTGGCTTAAAACGTGGGAGTAGAGAAACCCTCGTGAAAACCAAAGGCTCTGCCTTGGCTTCGGACTCCCACCGAGCAAATTCAGCACGGCTTTTTACGAGTCCTAAAATTAGCTCATAACTAACTACTATATCGAAAGCAGTAACTGCGAATAGGGATTTATAAATACGCCGTTGTTTGTTGATCTGTTAGAGCTGACTTTAATCTCCGTTCTCGACGTTATATGCTACATTACATCATCAAAACTTCTATTAAAACAGTTATTCAAATATATTTCTCAGTAATGTGAATGTTTGGTTACAAGAATTTGGTTTATTAATTTGAAAGCGAGCAGCTGCAGAAAGAAATTATTTTATTTTTTAGAAAATAAGTTTTTGTTGTATAATGCAATAAATATAATAAATCTATAAGAACACCTGTAATAGAATTTTAAGATTCATCCAAAAGAGTGTACTGCAATACTTTTATTTTATATACAAGATTCTACTCTATCTAGAGTACTTTAGATCTACTTCAGATGTTACAGAATGCATCAGTCTTATTTCAGGGATGTATCCATTATAGATTTATAAAATATCGTTAAGAATATCTATGCTATTATACAGAAAGCGTAAATTGTAGATTATAATGGATGAATAACTCTTCAAACTATTATATCGCATTAAAACATTAATAGCTTCTTATATTCATTCCCCTTTTAACCAGGACAATGGTAACCTTTTAAAACTTTACTCCTTTCTAATCGCTTCTTTGGAAGAAATACCACTTCCCAAAAGTACTTCAAGTCAAGCACAATATCCACCTCTAGGCGTATAAAGCTCCAAAGCAATAATAACCCAATTCGTAAAATAAAGCAAAAAACACGACAATCGAACGCGCCAAAGCATAATGAAAGAGGGGGGGGGGGGGGCTGGTACTGAAAAAAATCGATAGAAAAATATTCACACGCAACTCGAATCGAAATAGCCGAGCAAGAAGCCACGCAACGATATTCGCCTCATTACGCTCCCAGTAATACAACGCGCGTTATAGATACAACGTAGCCGCGTCAAAGGTCCGCCCGATGGAACGTATGGTATGTATAGTCGATATATAGAGATAGAGAGCGAGCTTCCGTTAACCGCACGGCAAACCGAGTCTCTCGCGGAGCTCGAGCCTTATAAGCCAGAGGTAGGCGTTAAATGAGCCATAGCCGCCACCGAAGCCGATCAATCGAAAAACTCTCCACACGTGTATATATATATATATACGCTCGTCCCCTATACTTCCCCCACAGGCACGGCAAAACGTGTTCAATATATACATATTTGCATACGCAAAGTTAGCCTTTTCCCCCGTAAGCGGTTATATCTTCTAGACCTGTACCGAGTACAATGTTGGACATGTGTTATGGTTGTTGCAGGTCGCAGGGTTAAGGGATCCCGAGGGATAGAGAGAGATATGCCGAGTGGTCGGGCGGCCACGCGTACGGAGCCGCCACGGAAGCGATCCTCTGCATCCAGTGGAATGCGACGGCGACGTCTCCAGGGCTGCTGGAGCGACTCGTCGCCGACAAGGAACGGCAGGAGACTAAATACGCGACTCGTGCTGCAGCAGACGCTAAGGCTGAGGTGAGAGACGATATTGATACAGTCAACGAAGCTGGGGGAATCGAGTGCGGCCCTAAGGCCTTGGAACGCGCGGACCAAGAAAAATGGGCGCTAATCAGTCCTCGAGGAGTCTGCCCAATCCAGGCGACGAAGGTCAGTTCTAAACATCTCTTTTGTGTGTGAATGCGAGAGCTTGAATTAATTTTTTACGTGCGACACCATCGCATAGTAATTGTTGTTTTTGGTACTGAGCAGCACTGACCTAAATTGTACGTAATCGCTTCGACAGCTTTTTCTATCTTAAAGACATCGGGTTATTCTACCGGATACATGTTGACTCGGAACATATATATATATATTTGCTGGACTCCGAGTCGCAATACATTTTTCACTCTTCAGGAGGCAGGTGAAGATATCAAGGGACTTACTATAATAGGTATAGTAGGGGGTGTGTGTATCGTGAAATATGACTGCTCACAAATTGCCAAGCATGATGGATCGGTGATGGTGTCGGGATAAATGCCTCGATGTTGGGGATCGTTTAATAGGTGGGCGACGGTTGTTGTTCCTGCTGGCCGCTGACTATTTTCGATGGTTTAAATGTGTGTGTGTGCAGAGCACGAGGACCTTCAGCTGTCTATATGTATATATATATAGATGATTGATGCGAATAGGAACTTCTCGACGGGTTATAATCCAACTGCTGTGCAGAAATGAACTTTTCGGAAATAGATGCGTTCTTTCGACAAAAAAAATATATATATAAAATTTACACATTTCAAGGAAGATCAAGCTGATCCTCGTGAATAAGGGGGACGTAGGGTAAAAAGAGTAATCCCTCGTAAATGTAAAGAGTCTCGATAGGTAATATAGAGTATCCCAAAAAATGTCGGATAATCCTGTGGCTCTTGGGAAAGTTTGATATCCAGGCGAGTGCATAAAGGACAGCCGGGATCGTTTAATTTATAGGGTCCAGCTACTATTGGGAAGTAAAAGTGCGAGACTATTGGTTAAAAGTTGGCAGTGCGAAGAAGCCGAGCGGGTATATAGGCGACATTTTTCGCGCGATGCCTTTATATGTCTATAAAAAAAAAAGTGCTAAGCTCGGGCTGGTGGTCATAACGGTTTAATGGCAGTTCTTAGAGGGTTGGGGGAGTGCGAGTGCCTCGATAGCCATAGCGGCTAACAGCTTACGAGAATTTATAGAGGGAATTCTTAAATAAGTGACCTTCGGTCACGTCTACCAACGCGTTTTCATGGGCTGAAATATGGCGGCTTTGTGCCGAACCGAAGAAAGTCCACGTGTCAACCCATTACAAAGTGACGCATTGTGCGAAAATCAACCTAGCGCGGATTTACCCTTACCCGGTATAACAGCACGTTTATTGGGATGGAAAGGATCGATGATTGCATTACGCCCGGTGGAGCTTACTTTTCTAGTAGTTTCGACAATAAGAGGGGGAATATTTTTTCAGTGCGAAAAGTGCTGACACGCCCAAACGAGGGGAAACAGATTTTTGTTTTTCCAAATCATCCAATCACTTCTCCACTTCATAATGATATTTCTGCTAGACTGGCGTATAAGTGATAGACGATAACTCACCCCTCATTCATAAATACTTGTCGATCACAGTATACCCCTGGACGTGGAATCGTTTGCTCGTGCACCGTAAGATATTTGTGTACTATACTGCTTATAACTTCTTAGCGTGGTGACAGCCAATTGTTATCGTACACGGCAAGTGGAGCGAAAGTTAGGGGATGCGGACACTCGATTCTTATTCTTCGATCGAAAATAATGAAATTAAGTATTTCAGAAATAATTATCTTTGTAGATGTTGAAAATAAATATGATATTCTTAATACAATCAATCCATTTATTAACAAGGAATCATTAATACTATAAGTATTAATAAAGTTTTACTATTATACAGAAGTTTTCAAATAACCTTTAAACAAATGATTTATCATGAAAGTACAGTAAACATGTGAATCAGTATATTTACAATATATATTTATATTTAATAGCTTTGTTCAACTTTTGTATAAAAATCCGACATTGTGTACGTGTATTATTACCATATTATAAATGATATCAGTCCAATAACTTCACGTCAATCACGAAAGTTGTACAGGTTCTGACTTTTAGTTGAAAGCGCTCTGTTTATCGAATTGTACGATTCTTACATTGAGCATGTCATATCGCATTTTCCCTTCTAACGCTTCGAACGTTCAATAGAATTATTCTCGTGGTAGGCATTCATGATTTCTCTAATTGATCGTTGTATACAGATAGCACTAATGTACTGTCATTCCTTATTTCATTTAGTGAATATTAATATTTTGTCATTGATTAACGATATTATACTATTCTAATTATATTGTTGTCAAAAGAATTCTGAGCATATTATATAAACATCGGAGCTTTATAAGATACTGTATTTTGTATTTTATGAAATTTCGCTGGGTAGTAATAAATATTCGCTTTGAACGATAGATTGAACGATATCGAATTGAATTAATTTTACCTTAACAATTTCATATAGGAATGCCAATTGACTTGCAAAAAGAAAGACGTTCTTTTAATAATCAAGGTAATAAAGGAAAATATCTTTCAGTAGAGGATTAAATATTCTCATTTCGATTAGCGCACACTAATTTTTTGCTATAACGAAGGCTGAGATATAGCTAACAAAGTTCCAGCCATACTTTATTGTAAAATAAGTTTAGTATATTAATCCGGATAGCGCGTCCTCGTAGTCATATTCGCTTTGGAGTTTGACCTGGCGTGGTCAGGTACATCAGCAAAGTTTTTCGCGAATACGAACCGCAAAGCCATTAAAAGGTAAGGATTAGCATTATTCTTAATTGGCCCGAGGTCGGCTCATCTGCTTGATTTGGACCCAAAAGTAGGGAACGTTTAATTTCAGATTTTACTTTTTTTTCTATGCGATCTAAAATATTTATTTACAAATTAGCACGAGGTTGATACGCATTGGATCGCGTCAATTATTGCCACTTTTACTACTTCTTTTACGCGCAGTATTGATTTCGTATATACGATACCCTTTTAAGCGTTCTACGATTTATTTCTTAATCGAGTTCAAAGTCACTTCTCCCAAACGGATTTTTCGAAAGGTTTCCAAACCAAATCGACCAACAAGCAGTAATCGTATTTCAATCGTCCATGAAAGTAAAATTTCACTTCGAGAGCGGGGCATTAAACATTAATTCAGAGCAATATATCCTAATAAAACGAAGTTATTCAAAAGCTCCGGATTCTATCAGCCACAATGAAAATGCAGATGAGACGCGTTGCTTAATAAATTTACCTTTCTTCTTGCTTCCCTCTGTCCCGCGTCGTACTGTGCGAAGTCTCTCCCAGGCATGTCTTGGTTCGCTTTATCTGGCTCTGTCACGGCGAATCAACATTTTTATCTTTCCGAGAAGTCTTTACTTTGCCTCTGCTTCTTCCTCTCTCTTCTTGCTTTTTGCGTTTGGGCACTTGCGCTCTTTTTTTTTCACAGTGCTGTAGAGACGTATAATCCTTTTGATAGAACGTAGAAGTGGATCTCCTTACCAGTGTGAATTCATCTTAAATTAAGTAATAGGAGGTCGTCATGATTTCTAGAGAAAAGTTCTCTCATAAATGTAAAAAAAATTGGAATTGCAAGAGCGAGTAGTACTGTACGGACGTGAAAATTTTACTTTTTAAAATGAGCCATTTTAGTATGCTAAATTTTAACATGATTTATTAATGTATATTCTGCTCCTAGAAAATCGTAACGATTTTATGAATTTAAAAATTTATGAGCTGCGCATATGTTTCGCATAGTCGTGGAAAAAATTTAAAGCTTTTTCGTGTTCCATTCTATTCCAACTCTTTTGCCATGTTACCCACATAAGATCAATTTTCTATTCAATTTTATAAATGTTTTTATGCTGTATATAAATAATTTTTAGATGTAAATAAAAGTATACATTTGAATCTAAATCATTCTCTTATTGTGTCTCCTAGACATCCAATTTCTTATATTCGCAATGTTATCCAGGTATCTTCGAGAGTTTTGTTTGAAAACTGTCACACTATTTTTCCGGTTTCCATTTTAGTTCCTCGGTGGCTTTCCTGTTTACTACCTCTTGATAGCTTGTACCTATACACTTCTGTAGATACATGTTCCTTATTTCATACTACATTTCTCATCTTTCTTCCTCTTTCGACTCAACCATAAATAAATCATTTCGAACTAATATCTAACACAAAAAATCTTACCTTGAAATAGATTCTCTTTTATCTTTTGCGATACAAGAAAAAAAACGCATTGGCTTACAATTTATGAGACTGAAAAGTAGGCGCACACCTGCAGTAAAATGTTGATTAATGCAATTTTTACAAAAGGAACTAAAGTAGCTGCTTATATGATCGTTTTTCCCCCTTTAATCTTCTTTTCTCTCACTCTCATGATGACCAAGCTTTTTATCACTATCTTTTGTCTATCTGTCAGAATCACTATATGATATGATGCATTCCACCTTTCCTATAAAATAATGACAAATGTTGAGACTCGTAAGCCAGAAAATTAATTAAGTCCTATTTATAATGAATCTGCAGTTTGTTGCTGTGGCAGATATAGATAAATTTCATTTTTTTATGCCGTAAAGCTTCCTACTGATAAGATTTTTCGGTCTATTAACTAGAAAAATAAATTTTTCTACCCATACTTTGATCTCATAGTTTTAAAGTTTTAAAAGATTTACCTTTCTTTATCCATGACGTACTGTATATTTATACAAAATCAATAGAGGTAAAAATCTTAAAATTCGAGGGTTATATTATAGGTTCATATTACAGAGGTGCAATTCATCCATTGCATGGAATTTCTCTATATGAAATTTAAAATTCTCACACAATTCAGTAAAATTTAATTTTCTTTCGTAATACTAGCCTTTAGCCAATGTTGATGCAGTAAAAAATAAAATTTTAAGCACGAAAAGAAAGCACGGAGAGAAAAAAAAAGTAAAAAATTGAAAAATTACTTTATCCGATTTTTAGTACAGCGCGGAAAACATTACCGGGGAGATAATAAAATCTTCACACGCGATCGGAGCCGATAAAGTTATTTACTGTAGCCCAGTAAAAAATGTATCTATTATACTATCAGCGAAGTAAAAGTGGTACATCTAGATCTATGAAAGAAAAGTAACTCGTATACGCTGCGCCATCCATTCGATATTCTCGAGCGAATCTATAGGTACTTCGATGCCGTCGTGCTTCTGTCTCTATATATATCTGCTTCTTGCGAGGCGTCTCTCGCACTTGTCCTTTCCACATAAACTCGGATAACTGTGTTCTTTTAATCCCGTTGGAGTCCTATTTATTTGCAGAATTACGTACTAAAATAGTTACGTTCACCCTTAACTTTTTAATGGTACGAGGGGAAAAATTGCATCCTTACTATACATTATAATATAGGAAGGGAAAAAATTCAATTTTTTATGTTAAACCATTTAGCTCAAAAGACTTTTTTTGCTTAAAAGTCTTGATGGAAGAGATTTTCTTAAAAAAAAAGTTAATCAAATCATTTGATATTCTATATTCATCCACTTTTTCATTTTTTTTGATTGAGAATTATATACAGCGAAAAGAAAGCATTCAAATATTTACTGGAATCGCGCATTAATACAATTCCAGTACGGAAGAAGATAAATTCCATAAAATAAATAATAGATTTTAATTATAATCTTCCATCCAAATTATAAATTCGAATTTGTTCATATACGAATTTCATTGTAACATTAGATTTGAAATATCTGTTAGTTAACAAATATGAGTCGATCTCTACGAGAGAGTAACTAAAAATTAAAATCTTTATGAATATTAAAGAAAATAGTGGATGAAAATTCATTCCATATATGAAGAAGTAGGAAAGCTGTTAGCAAGGTAACAAATAATTCATTACTAGAACAACGAGATCTGTGATAAAAAAATACGCGACAAGCGGTTCAAATTTTTCTTTTTACTTGATTTTTTTAAATTTTGATGTCAATATATTGTTGAAAAAGGTTCTCCGTACTTGTTCAAAATATTTGTATTCCTTCTGCATTTTCTTTTATCTTCTTTTATCCTTTTAAAATAGAATACATAGTATAATAGTCTTTATACATCCAATAAAAATTTAAATAAGAATATAAATAATAGTAAAGCCTATTTATTACAGCTTTAATTACGATTTGTATATTTAGAGAATAATTCTGATAAACGTTAGATAAGATATAACATATACAATCTTGGCTGATCCCGCTTATTATATTTGTCCGTGTGACAACGGCTAAGACAAGAAAACAACGAACGCCCCAGGCGAGAGAATGTCATCCTCCCCATCCTTATACGCTTCGCTTTCTTCCAGCTCACGAGGGAAATAGTTTATCAGATGGATGAAAAAAAATCGGATGCAAATGTAATTTTGGAAAATTTGCGATTCCGACCGCGTCAACTCAGATAATTTTAAAAGAGAAATTCGAACGGTTCTATTGTCACGTGTACTAAATTTTTGTATCGTTTATTATACGGTGCAACCTTAACACGCAGAAATTCTAATATTTAATTCAATATGACATTATCAATTTCTGCTTACTGCATACAGGCTAAACTGGGAAAATGCATAAGGGAAGTAACAAAAGCCAGAGATGCTATTTCAGATAAAGCGGATAATTTTCCTCAGAATTGCAGTTTTCATTAAAACGAAGTAGTTTTCAAGAGTGTCTGTCGCTGCATATTCAGTGTTACTAATTCAGTATATCTCTCCAAATCTCTGAATGTCTTATTAATTAATTGCTTAACATTCAGTTTTATTCGCGTCAAAAACAATTATTATCTTTTTTTTTTAATACGACATCATACACGATTATCATCGCCGAACAAAAGCTGTATATATAGCATACGCAGAGTTACTAAAAACACAATATGAAACGACGATAATTACACGATAAACATCGCGAATAAAGTGGAGATCCTCGAGTCGTATAACGGCACTTGCCCAATTCCCCTTCCAAAAGGCTTTTAAATGCATACGCAAACAAGTTTGACTCGCGAGGCTCAGAGTAACGATTAAACTTGTTTTAGACTGCGCTCGTACTCGTCTGGGTATATCGTGCGCGCGTTCGCCGAGACGCTCTCTCCGAAAGGCCAGCAATTAAAGAAAACTAATAGGAGAGGAGCGAACGCAGCGCAGTAGTGTTTAATCGATCGAGCCAATTTTTCCCCGTACTAAACTCGCGCGGTACATTATATATACAGTACCGCGGACGTCGCGACGTACTTTAATTCCGAACTTTCGCTCCTCTCTCGCCTTTTTTTTTTCTTTCCCCCTGCGTACCTCTCTCTCTCTCTCTCTCTCTCTCTCTCTCTCTCTCTCTCTCTCTCTCTCCGTGGCTGTTTAAAAAAAAACGCAAGTTGTGCCCCTTTCTATATCTATATAGTCTCCGCCTTGTTCGGTGTCACTCACTTTTATCTGTCTAGTTCTTTCGAGCCCGGTTAACTTTTCTCTGGGGCGGCACACGATGAAGCGGGAAATAAAGTTTCTTATATATAATATATAGAGTATAGAGGGCAAACTTTTTTCTTCTCTCCTCTCCTGTTTCGCTCTTGCTCTAGTGTATATATATTTCGTTTGGTCGGTGTCTCTGGACGATCCAGGAAAACGTGTGTTTAGAAATTAAGTTTGCTAGCATGCCGATGGCTCGTTAATGTTTTAAGTTGGACAGATGGTGTAAGATACGATTTGGTCGACGTTGGTGGTGGGAATGGTCGAGCAGCTAACTTATCGATTTTTTTTTCGCGCGCACCACGCGTCAAATATGAATGATGATTGCGAGGATGTACTTGAGAGAAGCTGCTTTTTTTTTGTTCCCTGCATATCCACGCGAAAATGAATAGTTGATTATTCCATTAATATTTAACGCGGAAAATGTAAGAATAAAAGCGCTTTATTTGACCAAGCTTGCAGTTGGAAAGATGAAAATGTTCCGTATAATACAGAGAAATCGATAAAGTAATTTCTCCATTTCTTGCGGTCGATATCCGGAAAAATCTATAACGTTTATCAGTACATTTAATCTACATTACAAAACAATGCTCACTTGGTCAAATACGAAAAGGCATCATTCATATTTCCATCTATGCATAAAAGATTTATAGTTTCTCGCAACACACATGCACCCACACATAATCGCAAAGAACAACAGAGTAGTTTTTTTGTTGCAAAGCTCGCGTCCGTTGTTCCGCGTGTCACTTTGGGCAATTCGTACGCAGAGAGAGAGAGAGAGAGAGAGAGAGAGAGAGAGAGAGAGAGAGAGAGAGAGAGAGAGACGCACGGAACGATAAGCTCTTCACATTATCGCCACCTACTTAAACACACACACAGACACGCGCGCGCACGAGTCTTTTCATACTATCCCCAGGAGAAACGAGAGAAAGCGAGGAGGAGGGGAGCATAGAGCGCCTTTTTGCGCCGCCACTTTTTGCTCTCTCTCTCTCTCTCTCTCTCTCTCTCTCTCTCTCTCTCAGCGGAGCGTGGGCGAGAAGTGTGTTTCCGCTAATTAGGCCACTGCGGCGACAGGGCGTCGTACGTGACTTTGATCGAAAGCTGGTCTTTTTAACGCTTTTTTCCCCCGTCTCGATTCCCCGCCCGTCTCTCTCTCTCTCTCTCTCTCTCTCTCTCTCTCTCTCTCTCCTGCCCAGCTCTTGCATCGCGAACCTACCGCACGTATGTTCTACTCGCTCTCGTTCTCCTCACCTACTTGCATAACGAGCGCGTGGGTGGGAAAGGAAAAAGAGAATTTTTTTTTGCAGTTATTTGCCGTACGCGGCGTTCGGTTTGTGTGCGAGTTTAGTTCTGCGTGCGCGTCGTCGCGGCTCTCTCATTTCCTCGTTGCGATACTCGACACTATTGTAAATATTTCGTTAACGACGCGTAAGCGCGGCGGAAAAATGTTTTGTCTCGCTCGAGTTCCGCCGATAAGACAAAAGGAAAACTATAAGATTTGTTGCTTATTATAAAAAGTTGAGAAAAAAAAAATTAATGTACACTCGTGTTTATTTGTCGCGCGGAACTTTTCGTGCGCGTCAACTTGATGCTTTTACAAGATGAATTTTAATAAGCACTCAGAAAGACGTCCTTAATCGCTGGGACATTAAGTTTTTTTTAGCTTAATTAAAAAAGTTAGTTGTTACTCAGCTCCTTCGTTTATAATAAAGTAAGAAGATCGCGGGGTGGACTTATTTTGCTCTGGTTTTATACTAGTTTGCTTAGGACCACACCCGTGAGATTTAATACTTTCGGGATATATTAAAGGCTTTCTTTAGAGGTGGAAAACACGACCGTTTCAGGGACGCTTAAATTTCTACAAACTTCTAGAATGGTAGCTTTTGTTACGTGCGCATAAGTAATTAAATGCTTATGTACCGCCTTACCGGCTATCACCCATACATTTTTAAATGGCTTTCTTTCGCAAAAGTTAGTCTTGTCATTTTGTAATTCCATATGCTAATATTTAATCAGATCTACCGAAGCAAATAATTTCGCTTCGAATCATCCTATCGAGCACACATTAAAGTCTCTAAAAAAGAATAACAAACATGCAATTCATATATATATATACGAGTCTCCTTTTCGTAACTCGCGCGAATTATGAAAATCATACCGGGGTTATATAGGGTCCCCAGACAATCTTGTCACGCGGCCATTACACGAATTGCGTGTAATTGCCAGCCGCACGTGCATTATACACATGGGCGCCTGCGAAGAAAGGCGCGTATATACCGATGAGTTGGAATATATATATATGTGTGTGTGTGTGTGTGTGTGTGTGTGTGTGTGTGCGTGTAAGGTATGTATATGGGAGAGTAGAGCAACACGTAATGTCGATTAACGTCGGCGCGGACTATGGTACAGGCGCGCCGGTTTTACTTATAATAGCCGCGCCCCAACCATTACATTATAATGTGCACCCGAGTTAATTTATTGGACAATGCCAACGAGCGAGTTTTTCGGCTGAACTTTGAATGGATTGTTTCGAGGAGGATATATATGTTCTAATCCCAAACCGACCAAAATATGATGAACAGTTTTATTTTACTTCGAAAATAGATGGGTATCCTAAGCTTAAGGTATTAGAGAGTTGGTTTATGCTTCACCAAGAGTTTCGATATGATAAATGTTTACTGAAAAGATGACAAATGTACAGATTGCGTCGTACTAAATTATTAATACTTTCGCGACCAATTGCGAAACACGTAGTTTAACACGTACGCGTCGCTCATAGTCGTATAGAAATGACCTATAGTGTTGTGTATACTATCTACAGGTACAGGTGCATCTACATTCATATATGCGCGAGTAGATAAGCTCCGAATATAGTCGGACACAACTCGTGTATAACGGAACAGCACGAGAGTATCTCAAAATTCAGGCTTTGCACAACTGATATTCAACGTTTCCTAATCGTCTTCGTGAATAGTGCGTTCGATGATATACAAGTAAAATTAATTATTACATAGATATATAGAATGCAAGTCACAAACACTCGTGTGATCTTTGAAATAGGCTATAAAAAATCGCCCTGATGCTCATTCAAAGCTAACAGTTTTATTTTTATATTCTTTTTTAACGCGATCTAGACGACAAATTGATCATAAAAAAGGGTACGTTGGCTGTAAAAAGAATATTATGGGCAAACACTTATTCCCTTGATTACTATACTAACTAGAATAGTATGATGATTCGAAGAAATAGATGGACGTGTTTGATCTAGAAAAGAATTGAAAGTAAGCATTCCCCGCGTAGATTCAAACGAAATGCTTATATTTCTTGGTTCGTCGTATAACGTTTGTGCAGATGCTTGTCACTTATTCTCACAAACTGCACGAATAAAGACTTTTTCGCTACAGCAAGGAGTTTATTCCTTTTCCAAGCCACATCTGTCATCCTTACACGATAGGATATCCCATCAGAAATCAGTCCCTTTGTATTCGCTTCGAAATTTCTCGCGTAAAAAGCATCGGTAAGATTAGTCCACGGCACACGAGCCGAACTCGCACGAATCAAGTCGTTCATCGAGGAAAAAACAATAACCGTGTGATCTATACTCTAAATTGTCCTATATGTATAAAGCTGCACATCCAAGATAATGATTACCGAGTATATACGTGTAGGTCGTGTTACGCCGAGTAGCAGTCAGCAGCAGCTCTTTGTCGCTGAATTAGGCGACATTGAATTACCGTCCGTGATTTCCCGGAACGCTTCCTCTTTCCCAACAAGTTTTCTCCTACCGCAGCAGCAGCTGTAGCGTATCTCTGTTTATCCGGTCTCTACACTCCACACGCGAGAGTCTCCCGATGTCTGCAGAGCTACACACACATCGCGGTATGTTGGACGTCTTCGCGACCACTAGTAATTACGAGTCGCATAACTCGATCCGACTCGGCGAGCAGTCATTATTCATCTCTCTCTGTTTCTCTCCACGTCGCGTAGTGGCATCGATCGCGACCTTATAATCATCAAATTACACCCGTGTATACGCGTGTTAGTCTGGTTCTATGGAAACTCTTCGAAATGCGCGTACGTGGGTGTAATAAGGGGGCGGTGACAGTAGACGTGCACGTGCACGTGCTTATCTATTGTCAGCTCTAGCGTAATTCGAGGTAAGTTGGGAAATTAGATAATTAATAGTTTGCAGGCCCGCGGAGCGAAAAAGTGGAGAGAGTCGGGTTTGTTTGACGAGTGCACGGCGAATGCTGAATATTGGATGGGGCGATGATTGGGGGAAAGAGGCGCCTGTACGCGCGGCTCTCGAGTACACACTTTTCTTTTTCCTACGTAGCTCTTGAATTTTTCATCGAATCAACAGAAACAATATTTGTTTCGCGTCGGCGCTCTTCTTTTATTTATTAATTCGAACGATAGACTGACCGCCTCTATGTTTGCGGAAAGTACAAAATTCATTTATTTCACGTAGGTGTTCCATCGATGTTTTATGCATGACGCTGTATTTTTCTGAATATTCAAGGCACCGAATGACCACATAACAAATTTGATCGCGAAAGCCCCGGACATATATAGCAAAGACAAACGTTATTTTTAACTTTCCACTGCGCGGCTCGTCGCGTTATATATATATAAATGTTGACTTTGTCAATATGCAGCCGTAGATAATCCGTATACGCGGATTTGTTCATCGACAATCGAGCGGTCGATGGGCACGTGCTAAGTTGATTTGGCCCCCGTCGCACAATGGACCTGATATATGCCAGATATGAAATTCGCAACATTGATAACCAAAGTTGAGCGTAAACAGAGAGAGGGTGAAAAGTGGACAATTCAGTGGCGACGTATTATAAACACCTGGTACATATGCGTCGAATTTAAGCTTGTATAATTAGAGGCGATTTTTGATTATTGGCGATGAATTGCGAATATATCGATAACGAATGCGAGGATGATTTGGAATACTGCAAACAATGAATTTCCTGGATCCTCTATGTCCATTTATCTAAATCTTAACCCGTCCACTGATCTCCGACTTTTTCCCTCGCCAACGCTAGCGCCCCCAAACTGTCTCACTAGCGTCAACGCGACTGCACGCTTTATACCGTGATGCGGTATTCAGCGCGCGATACTTCACAACTCGGAAGCTCGAGTACCATACGTTCAAGATCCTCGACGCATAAGCGATTCGTTTGAAATTTCGCGGTTATAAAACGCTGGAGCGAGAGTGGATAAATCGCTTCTAGCACCATTCGGTACAGACAGCTGCAGCAGCTCTTCCGACTTCTCAAACACTTTGCGGTGCGCGTAAGCTGGATGTCTACGACCTCGGGCTTCTACCGAGAGAGAGAGAGAGAGAGAGAGAGAGAATGCAAATCGATCAGGAGGCCGGGGCTAGCGTGCACACGAGTCCGTTATAAACGGCCCAGAAAATCGCGGCGTACGAGCGAGTCCACACCCTGCAGTGCCCCGAGTCCATGCGAACAGAAAGAGAGAGAGAGAGAGAGAGGGAGAGACAAGGCCGTGGTTATGGTGTAGGTGGCCGAGGCCAACGTAGCGTGTGCTCTAAGCCTTTTTCGCTCCTCGCTCGACAAATTTTCCATAACGAGCGCGGAGCTCCCACTACCAGATAACCGAGATATCCGAGAGACTAAAAATACGAACAAGCATCTCGTGCAGTGTTTATTACTTGCGATCGCAACAAATTCAACTATTTTCCGCTTCGTATATCTATACTCGACTCCTCCTCGTTATATATTTTCGCATTATATATACGCTACGAAACTTTTTTCTCGGTTGTCGCCGTACTTCCTCGACAAATCAACTGCTTTCTCGTCTAAGGAAGCCAGCTTCGATTTTCCATGACTCTCATCTTGGGTATTATACACCCGTTTGCCAGGGAATATATATATATATATATATATATATACCTCACTCGACCTATGTGATGTTTTCAACATTTCCTTTTGAGCCGGCTGCAGAAATTGTACACGTCAAGCCCTGTGATCTTGTCCGCCACAACTACACTATATACTACTTGCCTGACTCTCTTTGAGCACTTTTCTCACTTGGGAAATTCTGCGCGCTTTTTATCTTTTCAATAAAGTTCTCTCTCTCTCTCTCTCTCTCTCTTTTGCGAACGTATTTCATTCTCGTTCTGCGGCTTCATCAAAAATGTATTCGCGGCTATATCGAGATTCTAAATTGGGGGATTGGCGGGCTCGACTAATCTTGGGTTTTAATCACGTATATCGAGCTAACGAATCGCTCGCGCCCACAAATTACTTCGCTTTTTGTCTACAGCCTGATTAAATCCCTATCGCTACGTAGGATTTAGGCCAAAGTGCTTATTGCAGCTGGGAAGTGATTTTCCCCTACTAAAGCTACGAAAATATCTACAAAATTTGTGCCCCTGCTCTTGAACGAAATTATACACTTTGAAAGCGACTGTAGTTTTGAGTAGTAAAAAAAAGCTCTTCGTAGCTACGTACCCTTGATCCACTGAAACGAAGATCCGGACGTGCTCGAAAAGTATTAACGTTAGAGAACTCGCGGAAGTTTAAGATCCCCAAAAGCTGGGCAATCGCAAAAACTTTTACGACACCTTATTTTTACGCTTCCAAAAGATTAGCTTCGCGTCATGCAAAATGTCTATTTCCTTCCTGTCCATTCGATCCCTTATATAGGACCAAGTGGCTGCTTCGGATAGATAAGAAGGGAAAAAATGAGACGCGCCTTTGGCCCGAAATGATAAATTCTCGTACCTCGGCGACACGCGCGCGATCGAACATAAAAAAATTCACCCAAGAAATTGACTGCAGCTCGTGCATATAGATGCTTTGGCCATGCATACATGAATGGTTAATTATATGGAGACGCGCGGATAGACGCAGCTACAGTCTTGCCATTTTTACAAAAAATTGCGCGCATCGCAGCTTGATTACCCTGGTGAGCTGAGAAAACCCGCGCGAACAAACTTGGCAAGCTTCGTAACTCCGCTGCTGGGGTGCAACTTCATTTTAATGTTAATTGACGTGCAGAATCGTTGGCTACTCTTATCTCTCTGGCGCGCGCGAGCCGCGTATACATTAGCCCAGTTTTCCTGAAATATTTCCCCGTGATACCCGTGTAAAACAGCTCGTAATTTATTTTTGACTCGCCGGTTAACACCTCGTTTTCCAGGCCACGCAAACTTTTCCCACCTCCAACATCGTCTGGCGCGAGTGCACAAGAAGCGCCAAGACGAGGACGTTTAATTAATGAGATAACACGACATTTCGGATTCAACAATATCTTGCTAGACACTTGTATAATGTATACGTCTGCGCAACGTCTCGTGCCGTGCTGTTTACGGCTTATGTTTGTAGTTCGTTAGGACTGGCGCCCAATTTGTGATTACTGTGGCGCGACGCTCCGGCAAGGACAACATTGCACATGCGTCCTACTACGCTGATTCCTCGCGACCGCTGGTATAACGTTAACGCTGAATTATTCAATTGTTAATGCACCTATTAAAATTTAATGGAGAATTGGGATTTGTTCGCCGAAGCAATTACATCGCGCGACTGCGTGTAATTAATTCTGATGAGGCGGTGCAATACTGTGTTTCGACGGTAAAATCATTTTATGTACCGAAATAATCACCTCTTCCTTTACATTCGATTACTATTTTCCTTCATTTGCACTGCTCGGGAACAAGTTCGCGTGCATGGCTCATTTTCGCAAAGTAAGTGCAATTTACGATTTCAGGATTGGCGCCCAAACATATCTTAGCCATAATCTGCGAGTTAGAAATATTTCAATCCTTATCGCAGGAAGTAAATTAGTCTTTATCCGTTTCATCCATGGTCACGATATAACAATAACAATACAAATTCACTCCGCTATTTTACCGTTTACAATATTGAATATCTTTTACCACTGATTGTTTCTGGAAAGCTTTAAAGTAACATCTGGGAAGCTTTAATCCGATGATGCGTGTGGAAAAAATGCATGTACACGAACGATCCTATACCGGGAGTAATACGCAGCGTTTGACGTAGTTTTTGTCGAAATTCGTTTTAAAAATAAATCGTTAAATATTTACGTTCGATCCCGATTGTTTGCAGTTCTCTTTTAATACTTGGACAAAATATCATAGGTGCGAGTAAATTTTTTCGTCGCTTTTTATACGCTTTATCCTCTCGATGTAGCGAAACATGCTGTGAAACCATATATTCGGATACCAATCTAAGCTCGAACATCGATACACTGTATCTAATATCGATAAATTTGAAAGAGAGAGAGAGAGAGAGAGAGAGAGAGAGAACGAATGCATAAATAAAGTTGAAATTCATGGAACGAGTATAGTTTTTTTTATCTCCGTGGGTCTATCGCACGAGAATCTGCGTCAGTCCAGATTGTTTTTTTCCACGCGAATTTCATACTCGACAAAGCCCCTCAGTTTTTTATCCATCGAAAAGACGTAAAGCTTAACCGAGCGGAATTAATTCGCAATATTATAGCCTATCGACTGCTAAAGAAAAAAGAAAATGGATATAAGTTCCCGCGCGCGGCTTGCAAGCATATCGGAACGCGAAGGAATAACGTCGCTATGCGGATCGTCCGAAGAGGACTTGCGAAGTCAACGGAAAGTTTTGGCAACTTTATCTCTCGCTGTCGCGCGCGTCCCGAGCGTGTAAAATATCGTAACGTCGATTGACTTTGCGAGATTGATATTTTATTTCGCGCGCGCGAGCCGCGCAAAGGGAGCGCAACTCTTCTTGGAGACTTTGGGGGATATAAGTACTGAATCATTGATGGTGATGAATTCAGACTCGAGCTGATCTGTTTTTCTTCTAGTTTCGCGAGAAACTGCGAACTTTGCGACAAACTCGATACGAAACGATTGAAAAAGACGATATGTAGGCTAGTTTATATGTATTATGTGCCATACAATGTCTGAATATCGAGCGACGAGAATATATGTACAAATAAATGATAATCCCGGTGAAATTAATTGTTTTTTCAAGCTGTTCTTGCGAGAGGATCTCGAGTCAAAATTGTAATTAATTTTCGAGGGATTACGAGATAAATGAGGCTTTTATACGAAAATCCTTTGTCACTCAACCTTGAAACCTACCTTAAGATGTATACAGAAGATTATTAAAGCAGAACGTGTTTTAAGCAATTTTTAATTATTGTCATCATACGGAATTTTCCCAAGGCCCGGGCGATATTATTTTTCTATAGACATCAGTACAGCGATTGGCGAGTAGAGCATTTCCCAAGAAAATCGTTCAACTGGATACGTATATACTTCTTCAGTTTTGTGGCACTGTGGCCAAACTCAATGGGAGTATTGCGTTTCTCCTCGCCTTGTCAAGGAGGTTGAATTTTTCTCTCGTAACTGTGCGCGCAGTCCAGTAATAAGTCGAAGCTCTCTCTCTTGCGCCGTGCACAATGCCAACAGCTGATATTGGATATACGATGATTTCCCCCGGCTCTATACAGAATGGACTTGTCCGTAAAATAGACGAAAAATTCTCTTCTGACCTTTGGAAAATGCTGTTAAGGGCCAGTGTTGCTATATAGTGGATAAGTGCGCGGTATAAAGTGAAAATGGTCGTTGTATTGTTCATTGTTATATATTTCAGCGAATTTTGTCATTTTCATCTGTTCGCTGCAATTAAATACTCGTTTAATAGCCAAGCAGCGTTGACGGAAATTATACTTTAGCCCCTCCAATCAATCATCCACAACCAAGAAAAACACATTTCACACTGCACCCAAAAAATCAATGAATAAATACACCAGAATACTCTCGCTAGCGTTAACACGTGAATCCAACTTTCTCTCTCTCT
>UELV01125912.1:0-10335 GCA_900490015.1 Megastigmus stigmatizans | reverse complement strand
AAACTCAATATCAATAATTTCTAGAAGAATATACGATGAAAAGGCAGTTACCATTCAGCGAGAACAAAAACAATTCTATCCTCCCTTTCATTTGCTCTGCGAAAAAAGTCCAACAAGTTTGTTTCTGATTATCATTGTTATTATTATGATCTTAAGGGATATCACCTCGCGGCTCTCGCTCAGTTAGTCTCTGCAGGCGCAGCGCAAAAAATACAAAAGAGCAGCTCTCCCGCCGAGAGAAAGAGAGAGAGAGAGAAAGAGAGAGAGAGAGAGAGAGAGAGAGAGAGAGAGAGAGAAAATTACGTAGTTCCTGCCTCAAAAATCCTCGGAATGAGAGCTTAAAAGTTGGCCGAAGAAGAAGGCGTGTGCCTCGTAAGTTTTTACGAATCTATCTGGCGCGGCGACGGTGCGCGCTGCTGCTGCAGTTTTTCTCTTACTTTTACTTCCAGCTCGCCGCTCGAGGGCTTCGGGCGAACAATTATATTCAAGCGGTCTCCTTCGAGGAGAAGAGGGCGACCAGTTTTAAGGAGAGACCTTCTCTCCACGGCTTTATCTCATCGCGGGATGAAAACTTTCTGACCTAATAAGATATTCGCTCTCGCGAGTGCCGAGACGCTCGGTTATGATTTGTCCTTCGGTCGAATTATGCTAATCCCTTTGTGCTGGCTGCCTGCGTATTACAGTGGAGCCGCGTGAAATATGTATTGGCTGCGCGCGCGCTTTCATCGACGGAAGTAGAGACTTTGGAACGATTTATTCGAAAGAGTTTTCGACTCGCTAAACGTTATTAAATTTGCTGTGATTAAACGTTACTTATATTTAGATTAAAATGTTATCGTTCGATTTGAGAATTAATTTTATAAATGAAAATTTGGCTGAACAAAAATCTCTGCGAACTGTGTACGAAATTTTCGAGGACAAATGTCTCTGTGAATTAGGAATAGAATTTTTGAAACCAAAATCAATATTTACATTATTATCTAGGTGTTGAACGAGTATTTTTTTTTCCCACAAAATTTAATCTCTGGTTTTATATATTTTGTTAAATGCAAAAATGGATTCAGAGGATTATTTTCGACCCTAGCACATGTCCTTGAAATCTAGAACTATGTAATGTCTTTCTGACGTCTCAAATCGAGCATCATCTCGAAACTCCGCCCACAAAACCCAAGATTTTCCATTTGACATGCTGTTGACTCGATATCCGTATGAAAGGCGTCTCCTTCCATTATTTCCGAAACTAAGTAACATACGAGAAAGCATACAGAACAGACACACACATGCCCTCGTAAATATCGTATTCAATGTAATTTCACACCTACTTGGTATAAGATATACAGAAGAGCATCGAAACGCACTAGGAAATAAAGCCTCGACTCGCGTGGATACATCCTATTCTGGGTGTGTAGCTCTCGTGCGCAACGACGACGTCAACGGCGCTCGAGACACTCGACGTCGCGCGACGCGGCATCATCATCTGCATTCGCCCTGGGACGACGCCTACTACACGGGCAGCTCTTTTCAGCTTTTATTCTCTCCGTCAGCTACGCGCCAATCGATTTGCGTGCCTCTTTTCCGATGCATGAACGAAGATGAAGTGCATCTCTCAGATATATCGAGCGTGACTTTGACGGCGCTCGAGTCTTTTCTCTGTGCTCGTTCAGCTTCTCTCTTTTTCTTTTTCGTCGTGATTTTCAGAGACCTACTTTTGTAAAGTACGATTACAGAATGTATAACATTTGTTGTGCGCGTGTCATAAGTCTTTTTGCTGCAAAACGTTGCTTCTTGGTAGTTTTTTTATCATCTTTAATTAAAATCCAGTCATGTATTTATTAAAATTAAATAAGTAAATGCTTAGGAAGTGTTGTTTAGTAAACAAAATTTTGAATATAATAAGGAACAGCTTAACTGGAGAGACAAAAAAAAGCATTAAAAGAGAACTTGACTTGTCAGCTCTTTTCCCCAAGATAATTAGGTTTGTTAATTAGACGACTAACCGGGGAGAGTCTGCTGAGGTCTACTGCTGCTGCTGCTGCTGCTGCTGCTGATGTTTCTCACCGCATCGCACTACTGACACTATACTCTTATCTGTTCCTTTACGTTCTCCTATTCATTCGTTCTGCTTTCTTTCCTCCTCTTATTCGACCGCCTCCCTAATCTTGTGCACTCCTTTCTTTCTTTCTTTTAATTTTCTTGAATCAGATATATAAATTCATTTTGTCAGCGCAATTTCGAGTTAATTAAGCCATAGCCTTTCTATGCGTGATTTTTCTCCGATAAACTGATTCCGGGCAAAGTAAAATAGATTTGATGGATGTATCGAAGAAAGAGGCGATCGCAAGTATAGGCAAGTAAGTCCATGAGAACGTGAGGGGTCGAAATAAAACAAATATAGGGAAGAGGAAGACCCTGACACTCGCACGATCGCGTAGTTCGCTTTCCTATACCATCCGGACCTCTCACGGAGCGAATTGTTTATGACACTAATTTGGCGCTCGAGAGTTATGAAAAAATGGCCTCTCGCGCACTCTTTCTCTCTTTCTCTCTATAGGCCATCAAGCCTCTCTGTCCAGGCCTCCACAAATTACGAAGGAACGACCGACCCCGACTCTCTCTCTCTCTCTCTCTCTCTACTGCGCCACCCCCGGTAATTGTTGTTTTGTTTTTCTTTCTTTTGTGTGTCTAGTCCGGCCTTGATTTAGCAAGCCTTCTATCTGGCGAAGTTTCTGCATTAAAAATTTAGCAGAGGAATGTTTACGCGCGAGAATAAATTTGGTAGGTGTGCAGTATTAAATATTTTAATTTCCCTGTATAAATCTTTTAAATCTAGTTTATTCCATGAAAATCTGTACATTTTAGAGTAATCTTGCCAAGAAATTGCAGTCCTAACCAGTCTTGGCAATGTGCCATCTGCTTATTTTGGTGTAATCCTTACGTGCTATGTTGGATAATTAAATGTATCCATCTTCTCGATAAAATTGAATCAAAATTATGTGGGGTTATTCATAATCTGTTGCAGACATAAATGTAGAATTTATTCGAATTCTATTTGTGACAGGAAGGAAATCTTTTAAGTGATTACTGAAATAAAATAGGTCAATTAAAGTAACACATACGCAGAAAAGCAAAATATTTCGTTGCAGCTTCTTGCCAAGAATTCGACTTCATAGACTTCCACTCACAATTAGCATACATTTCATTTTCAAAGAAAACCATTTAAAAATTCATTTTTATGCACTAACTTCAATTTATCACGTCTCCTAAAATGTTCTGTAATTAATAACTATATAAACACAGTAATATCGAAATTCACAATTCAACTACAATATTTGATTTGCCATTAGTAAATCAATCGATTAATTAACTCAAGAAATCGATAAATTATTTAGCTCTCTCACTATATATATGATACATCATGATCCAGCATGCTATAATAAGACTCAAGATTGACAGTGAATTTGGGCGTCAGACATGCGGGGGCACAAATCGATTTGAAGTGTAAGACAAGCCGCTAGAAACGCCCGAAATCTATCACACACACACACAGACACACATACATATATATATATATATTCTCTCAACAGCGCTTCTCGCTCGCGCCTATGTATAATGCCAGGCGTGCACTGCCTCTCTATATACATAACGTCGCGAAACTTTGCCATCCGCAGAATTGCCTGGAGAGAGAGTCGCTTTCCCATCTCTCTCTCTTCACTTCTTAGAAGCGCACACACAACGATATAATACTGCACTTACTCACATGTATATCCATACAAGGGCGGGTGTACAAGGAGGGGGGGGGTAGTCTTGCGCGTGCGGACGTACAGGGGGGAAGATCGACATAGTTGGCGCCTTCCAAACTTTTGGGTCAACCGTCGACGATGACGGCATTCCGCATGGTTGCTGCTGCTGCTACGACGGAGATACGTAATTGCGAGGCCGTAAACCCGACACTGTTAAATAGTTTGTTTAATGGTAGCGGGGCTTAAGAGCGATGCTTTACCAAGGAGCGCTTCGTTCCTTTTATTATTTTTAATTTTCGTTCGTAGTTTTTTGAGAAGATGATGGAAGAAGGAGGAAGAAGGAACTTTCCTCGCCACTCGATTATTTTCATGGCGCGTTTGTCGTTTCGAATTCCATTTGTGGCTTTTTAAAAACTGGGTCATTCGCCGCAAAAGTTCCTCTTACCACTCGACAATTTTATTTTCAGTTATATCTCGTAATACTTATTACGATTTTGTTTATCAAGGAAGTCGCTGTTGACGGTCAACAATGTAAAACATTTCTCGATAAAGCGAAAGAACAACAAATCCACGGAGAGCTTCATCAGTGGTATGAAACTCGAGCCGCGCTTCGACTGACCGATAGACAGACAGAGAGAGAAAGTATACATCGGAAACATAATATTTACATTGGCCGCTCCAAGAATTTCGGACTTTGACGAAATTTTGCGGATTTTCCCCGAGATTTTCCATCGAATTGAAATGCGTCGCACTGAGCAAACAGAACTCGGATTACGGTCGTACACGTTTTAGTTTTGTTGCGTATTATTTGCTCCCATATTTTTCCACATGGCTGCACTTTGGAAAACTTGCTCATGCGCTTATTGATGAAAAACATGTTTGCTCGCCAACGTGTCATGATACAAATAAAAGTATATTGACGTAAATTTGTACATTCGAAAAATTGTCTGTTATCCAAAAACATTTCTCGTGACAAAATATTCAAAGTGAACGAGCTACTGAATTTTCGAAAAATCTAACATACAATCTCGTCTAACAGTTCTACCACGAAACACCAAGGTCGCTTTCGTCGTAAATACAATACGAAACGGCGGATATTGGCAGAGGGAGAGCGCGTCGTCGTTGTCGGCTACGATCGAGCGAATAATTGTTCCCGCAGGAGAGCCGCACTGGCAGTATCAGTCCGGGATAGCAGCACGGGCTGTTGCGCCGATGCTGCAGAAAAGGCGATTGCACTCGAGAAAAGTGCGCTCTCGATGCACACACACACACACGCACACACACCGCCGTGTCCGAGATCTGCAGGCGGATGCGACGTTGACTTATAACGCGAATCCTAAGATTGAGCGGTTTGGAACTCGAGTCGTTAACTCCTGAGTACATTTATTCGCGTATATAGCTGTTATTAGCATTGTGTATTGCAGTGTCTATAATAAATACTTAGCTTTCGTCATCTTGCATCGCACGGAAACAGACAGTAGATAGTTTTTCTTTTCGAAAGGGCTAAAAGCTTGGATTGCCTCCCAACTACCAAAAATGCACTTCACAAACATATTCAATAATTGAACTTTTATAAGAAAAATATACTCTATTTTATCTAAAAAAAAAATATAATCTTCGCTAAGTGAAAAATGTTTTTTCAAAATTAAAATGTTGTAAATTAATTAAAGTTCGTACAATAAAATATATCTTCTCCAATGTACTTTTTCCAATGAAAGTAAAAAAAAATAAACAAACATTTCTGGATTGTAACATTTCCCGTCCAATGTTTCACTCATCAGTATAAATTTTCGTCCTGTACCAGCTTAATCCTCGCTCTGGGCAACCAAGAGATATAACCGGTAGAACGATTTGGCAAATTAGAAATTCTCCCGGTAATTAATTAACACGTCGCCGACTCGCTAGCGTTTTATTCGCCAGTATACACACTTACGAGCAGGAGTAGCACGCGATGCTCGATGTACAGCAGCGCTGCAATAATATATATATACGCGTTTGTGTGCGCGCGCGTTGATGCTGCCGCCGGCAGTGTTATCGCAAGTGCCCGGGAAGCTCGAGTGCTGCAGCGCGTAATTTTATCACGGTACGTAGCTGCAACGATCATGCCGCGCTTGGGATAATACGACGACGCCAAAGTCCTCGATGTCCTGCAAGTCAAGTACTGCTTGCTTCTCTGCCTCCTCTTCATGTCGACTTGTTCCTCTCGACCTTCTTCTTCGATACTGGAAGGTTTCGCGCGACATGATGCCGCTTTAACGCAAATATTTGCCTATCGGATAAAACTTGGGTGTACGTTGGGTTTAGTTTGAAAGAGTGACGATGGCTTAGCTGGTTTATTGGAGAGTTACGTTTTTGTGGCTTGTTGGAATACTATCGTATCGTTCGAAACGTTATTGACAAAATAAGTATAAAGATGGCCTTTGGATTTCATTTTATTCTTACTATAAGTATACATATAATATAATAGAAATATATGTGTTGTGCTGGTGCGTATCACAATAGAAAACAATCTATAAGAGTTAACTAATACTTGGGTCGATAATTATGTCGACTTTTAAAAAATGTAAAACATTTCATGTGAACTTAACGTTATATTTCGTATATCGTATTCTTATCAGGAACAACAGAATGATATTGAATTATATTAGCTCACTTTCACGCATTCTCAAATTAATTTGCAAAAAAGTCATAATTCTCTTTTTTATTTTAAATTACAAAGGAATGGTATTTTACAATTGAGCTTTAGGTATATCAAAGTACAACTAACTCGTTCTACTTAAATTTATTATCTCATGTTTATACACTGTTGTAAACAAATTCCAGACATCAATCGAAAACTACTGCTACCCTTGAAACGTCTCTCAAAACTTTTTCCAACTTTCCAATCCACATGAGCACGCCGCAATATTTTCGTCCGAGGCACACAACACAGCGACGTCGCGAACAACATTTATACCCAGACGCACTACCCCAGCAGTCGAGGGCTGTATATACTAGCTTCGTCCGTAGGTCACTATACACTCGACGCACTCGGGATTATGTTGCACCCTTCGATGCTCGCCCAGCGAAATCGCCACGACCGCAATTTCACGAGTTTCAGGTGCTGCCCGTTCTCTCTCTCACTCTCTCTCTCACTCTCTCTCTCTTTCTTTTTTTCCGTCGTTTCTAAGCCACGGAGCCGCTCGTTATTGCACTTTGATGAAGGGTAAATAAATTTGCGCGTGTACGGATCCAACTCGCTCTTCTCCCCGGTGAATTGCGCGTAACGAGAGGAGAGAGAGAGAGAGAGAGAGAGAGAGAGAGGAGAGGAGGCTCTAGAGGTAATCTGCGGGGATTTTCCCCCGGAAATTGAATTGAAAAGTTGAAGATGGCCATTTCTCCAAGTTAGCGCTTTATAACTCGCTCGTCCGACCCAAGGAATATACAGTTGGAGTTGGCAGTTTTCTCTCTCTCTCAGGTTTATTGTCAGCTTGCACCGCGAGCCGATTACACTTGGCAACTGATAATTATTAGATTGAAAAATCCTCGTCGGTGATTCGTAGCTTAATTGGTTTTCAAGTTTGATTTACTTTGTCAGGCCAACTGCCTCTAAGATAACAATGAGACTGAGACTGTACTGTTAAGCTTGGAAAAGCAGCTGGATAAGGATGATTTACGCCGGGCGATTAATTTTATTATGTGCGGATTATTAAAATTATAAATTTCCCGGGCATATGTATTTATTGTATCTTGCAAATTGTATAGTACTCAAATATAATTACACGAGTCCTCCATGTAACGTCTTTTACCATAAAATATCTCCTGCTTAATTAGTGGGACGCACTACAAATCTTGTAAAATTACTATTATGCAATTCAGAGTGTACAATTCATTTTTTATATGATATTAAGGAGCTGCGAACAGACATTTTTTATTATGTAATAAGAACTTTTCGAGGAATTTTATAAAAAAACTATTATGTTATTGAAAACAATGCCTTACATTTTATACAATCTGATCAAGAAGTTAACTCGCATTCCTTTTACCGCATTACTGTACTTTACCTAAGTCGAAGTAATTAAAACTTTCTAAAAGTTTCTACTATGCTTGATTCAAATACATACCTCTAATCTTCTTTTACATTTCAAATTCGATAGAAATTCGGAAACTTTCACATCTAAATTGAAATTACAGGGCGCAAGTCTGCGTAGATTCTTGCTAAACAATAAAAAAATCAGCTCTTGCGTCGAACTACAGCATTTAACTGTCACTCAAAGCCAGTACATTACCCAGTCTATTATCAATGAAGTACTGCCGGCCTAAATTGTGCATTAACCTGAAGGCGCAAAATTCATCTGTTTATGCAGCGACTACTATCCATACAGCCGCTATACGGACACTAACTCCGACCAGTGATCAATGTAATGTTCTCACGTAATTACAAACGCTTTGTGCACTCCCGTGGTCTTAAGACGATCTCCGACGGTCAACACACACGACAGTGAGAGATAGAGAGAGAACGCCTTGAGTACCGTCAGTGATTCTGCTGCTGTGCTATATAACCAAGGGGTCAAGCTGAAAGGGAGAGAAGGAGCCATGCACAGCAAACGGCTCCTCGGCCTTTGACTCTCTCTCCTGAGTAGTCGGCAAATACGAGCGCGTTAATGCCTTGCCGAGTTCTCAGACGTTTCTCTGTTGCTGCTGTTGCTATTACTGCTGCTGCTGCTGCTGCTGCGCGGACCTATGCGACAGACTTTTATATTTCGCTGTGCTGGAGGTTTGCACTACGCTTTGAATGACCTGCTATGCTATGGGACACGTGAAGGGTGAAGACTAGGTAAATTTCAGCGTGCGACGAGTACCGCCCGCCTACACACGAGCACCTGTTTTAGCTTGAATGTATTGGAACTGCTTATATGTTTAGTGGCGACCTGCAGTTGATAGAATATTAAATGTTTTGACGCTGAGGCTGATTGAGGTGGGGAAATGGGATTTTGGGAGCTGATTACGGAGGAATTTGTGAAATATGGAACGTTAGCTTGATGCGCGTGCAGGATAATTAAACCGAGTGCTCGTATATTTAGCCGTTTTGCCGTAACTGACTTTTTCTACTGGTGATGATTACCTTTCCTTTGGTAATTCGTCGTGCGAATAAATTACTTCACTGAACACGATGCAATTGAGTAACAATGTTTATTTTAAGTCAAATACTTGCTGTTTGAATTTAGATCTATTTTTTACAAAGAAGAAAGCATTTTCAGTAGAAAACTTGTCGTCATCATTATTAAACTTACTTTTATGCGGCCAACGGTACGTTCCACTTTTCAGTTTATTACCCCACATCATTTTTATCGGTTTTATAATTACATAGGCTTGAACATGCATAATCATTGTATATAAACTCTGAATAATTACTCTGGGTCTGAAAACTAGCCTTATAAAAATGTATTTCAATTTGAGAATAAAATAATTTTTACAGTATCAATATTTGTATGGTATCTAATTTTTTCAGTATCAATATCAATATTCCAAATTTGCGCTTAATTCTATGACTTTATTATTATGTATACATTTTTTGATAAATTTAGAAAGTGGCTTGAATCATTAAATATTCATTTGGCATGAAAAACAGTGAATTAATTAACAAGCATATTTACATGCGTCCTACAAATGCCATTTGTATTTGCATCATCTTACTCTTAGAATAAGTTAGTTCTCAAATCCTTAAAGACGACTAAGTGTCTGAATGTACCCGGAACGTGAAAACATTACGTATGCAATTAGGTTAAGACGTGTGCGGATCTCGTGTGTATAATGTCATTATACCCGAGCTAAGTTAATGTTTGATTTATCAATGCTTTAAAGACTTTACAGATTTCTGAGTAGATAACTGCTTATGCGTCTATAAGTAATTAACAATAACATATATTTTTAAAGTAATGTAGAAAACTTTGAATTTCAAGTTATCAATTCATTTTCTCTTTTTACTAAATTTGCTTTTTATTTGCTATTATTAATATTGTTTTAAATAGAATAAACAAATATTTAGAAAAGCATGAAAATCATAATAACGCAAATCCAAAAAATTCGTTCTCTCAATTATGCAAACGGAACTTAATGGTCTGCCGTTAACGAAGTCATGGCCGCAGTCCTACAATTACAAATTAACTAATCTTTTACTCTCGAACCACCGACAAATGAATTAATTTTTCAGCCGCGCATCGCGACTCTTCTAAAGCCTTCGGTAATTCCCCGAGAGCCCCACTCTTTGGCTGCACCGCAGGATATAACCGCTGTTCGCGCGCACTCCGCACGACGCATCTTCCCAATTTTTACGATCCATTCATCTCCCGTTGTCGGCACTTTTACGTACAGTACCACGACACATGCCCGCACACACACATATACGTGCGTTACCGGCCCACATGCCAGCACATAATTCATTTACAGTTGTTCACCGGTGTACGATATCTCGTTAATTAAATTTTCGGCCATAGGTCCTAATTTTGCTCTGCTACAGGATAGAGTGAGGGAGTGTCGCTGCTGCTGCACACACACACACACACACACACACACACACACACACACACACACACACACACACACACACACACAC
>UELV01125906.1:0-32539 GCA_900490015.1 Megastigmus stigmatizans | reverse complement strand
GAGAGCAGAAAATGTATACTTAGATAAAAAGGCAGTCTATTTGATCCACAAAGTTAAAATTTCACTCAAAAATTCACCTAATTTAAATTCTGTATTGTTTAATCGCGCACTCTATCAATTATCGCGTAATTCAATTTAAAACCCAGTTACAGCTGCACACTGTGATAATGTCGAAATGTATTAGTGGTATGAAATGTGCCTTGATTTTACGATTAATCTGGAAATAAGCGTAAATTTTAAAAGATATTTTAAATCCCATTAAAGTCCAGCCGCACGTTTAAACATCCCCCTCGAATAGCATGATTATGAATTGATTAAAAAGGGAATACCCAAATAGAACGTCAATATTTATCAAATCTCGGAAAATCCGCTTGCACTTAGCGTATAAAGGAGGCAGAGGGAAATATTTCGACGCGCGAACGGTTGAAAGCATTAAATTTATCAAGAAAACTCCGTTATGCAAATACCTTACGTATACAGTTGCACATGTATACACAAAGAAATAGTATTTAAAATAACGAGCTCTTTCAATGGCAAAGGGGATATATCTAATTTGCGTTTGCTTACCAGCCGAATAATAAGAAACAACGAACCGGAGTAGCAGGAATCGAGTGGAAAATAAAAGCTGCTCCGTCTCGTTTCCTTTCTCTCTCTCTCTCTCTCTCTCTCTCTCTCTCTCTCTCTCTCTCACACACACACACTGTCCATCCGCTTTCGCGCTCTTTTCTCTTGTTTTTTTCTCTCTCGAGTGGTGCGCGGATAGCTCGTCGCACTCTCTCCACCTTTTTTTTTCTCTCCGCATCGTATTTATCTGACCGATGCGATGCGCCAGTTTTGCATGTACATTTGGTTGGCATCCTCGAGAGCTCGAGTATCAAATGATCACTATTTCCCTTCCCGCGCAATCGATACATTTCTCGGGTACAGACTAATATTTATATATATATATGTATATATAAGTATATGTATATAAATAACAATATACGTACGAGAGAACGAAGAATTCCCTATCTCTATCTGGTGGACGGCTGCAAAAGATATTTATGGGACATCTTGAAAATGAGAGCTCGTAATTTACGCTCCGTACGGTGTAACATATCTCGTAAATTTCGAGTGTCTCGAGCTGGTATACCTACGTGTGTATTTGTATTCCCCTCGATTATCCCCCGTGTGTGCGAAATAACCGAAACAGCAATCAATCTCGGTGGGCGATTCGTGAAAACGCTCACTTTTAACCCGACGCTAATTGTATACACCGATTTCTACGACTGTAATTAAAGTAAGGCTCGCGGCGTATCATAGGCAAACAAGCGGACCGAGTAATTAACGTATCTTTGAAAATCAATAAACGCACAGGCGGCTAAATTGTCGACGCTATAAATTTTCCCACTGGAAATTAATTGGCTTTTCCCGTGGAAATGTCGAACACGCTCGTTATCGTGATAATAACGAAAAAATAATGACCCGTACGAATCTTTCGGAGCATGTATACACACATACACAGAGGCAGCGGCGTTCGCGACTAATTCCCGCGCGCGCTGCGGTACAGCGTTGGCAGTTCCTGTAAATATTTTACATCTGCTAAGAGCGCGCGAAAGCCATCAGGTGACGTGTGTGTGCCATTAGCGTGTAAAAATTTCAATCGGTCGCCACCGGTTAACGGGCTCTCTCTCTCTGTCTCTCTCGCTCTGGTGTAACGGCTAATCGATACTGCTCCGATATCCACGGGGCGGCTTTTGCTCTGTGAAGCAACAGGAAAGCGAGAACACTCTAAAACTATATATATAGCAGTTAATATTTTCCTTGCTAAAAAGGAGAAACGCGTTCAACCATTGAGATTTCACGAGGAAGAAAAAAAAATAAAACATACAAGGCACGTAAGAGTAGCACACACGACGCATCAATCAGGCTATTACAATGCCAACCCTCTTGGGAGCCCTTAACGTTCTTCCTTTTCGCCGGGCGCACGCGGGCGACACACGGCCTCTGCTTACACTCTCTCTCTCTCCCTCTCTCCACACACACGAACACGCACATATATATATATGAGTATGCATGCTTTCTTACCTCGTTAATCGACGAATCTCTGCGTAACAGCGCAAAACGCGTTACCTCCCCCTTGTGTCTCTGTGCGGAATATATTTGTCCTCGTGTTATATATCGGCTTTATGTCTCTTTGGTCACGACTACGTGGATTTGTGTTGCTGAAATAATCGAAGCCGCTGCAGGATGATTGTAATGGAGCAGCAGCAGTACGAGCGAGAAAGACAGAAAAAGGCGCGCGCTGAGCGGAGATCGTTCGCAAAAAACCTCCCTCTTGGCTGCAGCAGCGGTGTATCCGTTCCTTCACTTCTCTCTCTCTCTCTCTCTCTCTCTCTCTGCACTCTCCTCTATATCCTCCAACGATTTTTCCCGAGCTACTGATTCTCTCTCAAGAGTGGCCTTTCCCAGACCTCCCTCTCTCACTCTTGTGCACACAAAACCGCTGGCTGATACTCGCCGGTAACACACGCAGCGTGCGATGTATATATATATGTATAATGTACCCCGTGCTGGCCCGCGAGCGTCTCGACGTATCTCTCCTCTCTCTCTCTCTAAAACGCAAAGCCCCGCTGTTACTCTCTCCCTCTCTTCGTTATATGTATGTATATATGTATATAAGTAAACTGCAGAAAGCCTTGCGCTCGTCACGAGGGAGGTGGTATATAGCGGATGGAGGGGGGAGGGGAGTTAGAGAAGACGAGTACTAAGTATATGTATGAAGCACCAAAAGAGTCACACACCGTCCGCGAGCGAGGCGCACGAGACACTCGCGCTCAGACTGCCACACACTGCACACACAACCCTCGGATCCCCGAGTCTCGCCACTCGCGCTCTCTCTCTCTCTCTCTCTCTCTCTCTCTCTCTCTCTCTCTCTCAGTTTCGCACCGCGCGGGGATCGAGCGAGAGAGACGGAGTTATACAGCCGCCGCCACCGCTCTCTCGTCGCTGCCGCCGCGCGCCGGTCTCTCTATATACTGTCTATCTCCGTCTCGCTCCTTCACTTGGCCCACGTAATACTCGCGGCCGTTATATTCACCAGGCTTTCTCTCCCTCTCTCTCCCTTTCGCTCCTGGAAATTCCTGTGCTTCCGCTTCCTGCCGGCATACACGCGCGCGCTTTCGCTCTCTTTCTCTCTTGCTTTCTGTATATATACAGGCCCTGCATAACTTCTGCCTCTCTCTCGCTCGCTCTCTCATATACTTTTCGCAACCCCCTCGCCAGCCACGCTCGGCAATGCAGATGCCTTTTTTGCATCCTTCTCCCCTCTCTCTCTCTCACTCTCTTCCTCTGCGTGCGTCTTTTATAATTTTCTATATTTTCGTCCGTCTCACTCTCCCTCTCTCTCTCTCTTTTGTTCGCGCGCAAGTAAGCGGATTACTTTATATATACGCGCGTTCGATTAAGCGGGAGGTATGGAAGAGAGAGAGAGAGGGTTAATAGATATATAAAGCCCCGGATGCAAAGGTTTTTATCGCGTGTTTACGCGACTGGGGTATATGTACGCTATATAAGCGACATATACTTGCACACATATAGGCCAAGCATTTAATTTTATATTTACACGCGACGTCCATTTATGTTTCCATTCATGTGTCCGCGGATTTATATTTTGTTTGCTAGAGGGTATACGAGTGGGGGGGGGGGCGCTGGAGAGAAGTGTAGAAGGCGAAAGGAAGAAGGACTACCCCCGGAGAGAGAGCATCGATCTCCAGGCTGAAAAGCGCAAGCGCCGACTGCTTCTACTCTATATACGAGTATATACATATATCCTCTGCACACACAGCGATACTGTATATCTGTATATACATGTCCTATCTCTCGCTCTCCTTCTCTTTTCATCCTTTCGTCATCGAACGCGAGACACAGAGCGAGCTTTTTCTTTCCGTATATAGGTACATACATATACAGGTCCCTTTTGCACTCCGCGCGCGCTCACACTCACAGCTCTTATATAGCCTCTAGCTCTCTTTGCGGTTTTCGCGTGCGCGCGCATTTGCTGCTCTCCTTTTCCTCTCTTAAAAATTTTCGATTGTCGACAACGCGACGGCGGCAGCGGCCGACTATACAGAGAGGCGTATAGAAGAGAGTAGCGAGAAGAGGAAAGGGTTGGGTAAAAGAGAAGGGAGGAAAAAAAGTGGAGGTGGTGGTTCGTGGGTTGGGGCTCTGAGATATGACGAATCCGTACGATCAACATCGAAGTAACGAGGAGGAGGCCTCGCCGTCCATGTCCAGGACCGCCGAGGATAATTTGTCCAATAGCGACGGGCCCCTGCTCATCGTCAAGAAGCGCGACAAGGACCTCACCCCCGCGAGGTGGTTTTTTCTGAGGCCTTTATACCTCTATCTTTCTTTTCACTAACTTGTGTGATTCAGGTGTTCTCTGAGGCTGGAAAGAGCTTTTCGCTGTTAAAGTTTTGCCAGTGGGAGGAATTGAGATCGATTTTGTGTTTTGCTTGGTTATACGTGTATTAATAGACAGGTTTGTGAGCTTGCGCGCTTTGAGGAGCTTTTCACCATTTTTCATTTCTTCCTTATTTTGGAATGTTAGTGTTTGTACATGTACGTGTATGTTTTTTTTATTTTAAAAAATAGTTTTTGTTAGAAAAAAAAAATAAAATTATTGTTTATAAAAAATGTATTTTGCCTTGGTTACTTTACAGTTTAAAGTTACAAATAGTTATTAAATGTATGATTTTTCTAGTAAATATAAATATTTGTTTTATTCTTATTTTCCGTTGACACTTAGACATTAACTGTTCAAGTATAACATCTATGCTAAGTGATTTTTTAATACAGATTCTTGATTGCATTAATGTTTTACTTTGCACATTTTAATAATTAACAGCAAAGCACTATTTTTTATTAATGAATAATTTATATGTTTGTTCTAATAAATAATTAGCTTGTCAGAATTCTAAGTTATGAATTATAAATAAAGAAAAACCTTCAGGTCATTTTCATTTAAGCATTTACACTAAAAATTATAATTTCTAATTGCAGAAGCCAAATAAACTCCTCAATGTTGCTGCAAGACAACTGGCACAAAAATTGCAGTACCAGTGATGACCACTGCTCAAACGATGAGAAAAAGAGCCATCGATGCATTTGGATGTTGACCCTTGTTTTAGCCCTTATTGGCTTTTGTAATTTAATTTTGAATATGACTATCCTGATAGTACTCAGAGTTAGTCAAGGAATGGAATCACTAGAAGTAATACCGGATAAAGATTTAGTGAAATTTTATGGCAATACTGATTTGGATAGAGTAAGTATCTTATGACATAAGTATGATTTTTGAAAATTAATAAGACTATAAATAGAATTTATACAGTACAGCTGTTTTAAATTTTCTAAAAACTTGAATTTAAACATCACGTCATTAAATGTAATTAGTAATCTGATCAAGTCTAGGTTGTGACATTTTGCTTTAAGCAAGAATATAACCAGTAATTTATTTTATAGGTATGCCTACAAAGAGGCGTTTGTGAAGGTTTTGGAGATCAGCCAATTGAGCTTATAGGTGATGCAGCAGGAGTTGATATTCAAGTAACGAATCGGCATCACAGTATGACCTGGTCGAATCTACTAGTTCTTAAAAATGGAACCTCGGTTTCTCAAGTTGACTCATTCCAAGTCAAGGATCCCCGCAGCGGTTCACCTATTTTTTCGACCGATTTTCCGAATTTCAGTCTTCCTCAAGGCGTTAAAAGAATCGAGGTTGACATTACCCAAACACACAGGATTGCAGCGCCAAAAAAAAGCGATCTATCTATTACATCAGATGAGTCTATTTCCATGCACGGAGCAGAAGGTACAAGTCTAGATTCTAAAGATATCATCTGGACTGCGAGAAATGATATTTTTCTACGTAGTCGCAATGGCGATATTGTAATCGACGCCAAAGATAGCATTAATGTACCAAAAATACCAATAGCGCCAGCTTTTCTACCTAGTCAATCTAGTGAAGTGCAAGAACAATATAAGGTCTGTGTATGCATGCCAGATGGAAAACTGTTTTTAGTGCCAGCACATAAAGGAAATACAAAAGTAAACTGTGCGAAAATTTCACGATCAATAGAAAGTGACCCGTGCGCTTTGTAAACTAATACCAATCTTGTTAACTATTTCTTATTTTATCCTATCATTATAAGAACTCATTAATTTGCAGCTTATATACAATATCATTGATATCATTTGACTGAAAAAATATTTGTAATTAATACATTTAATAAAATTTTTTTAAATTAAAATTCTTTTGTAATGTAATACATAAGTCGATGTTTTATTTTTAAATCAAGTCAGAAGTTACACTTTTTTTATTAGAACAATCATTAGCAGTTGATCATGTACATATATAAACCTTATTCTTATTTGTGAGACGTATAAAATCCTTCCACAATTTATTTCACTCGAATACAATGAAACGGTTTAAGTCTATCACGATTCTTACTTTACATTGATAGTGTCAATTTGAAGTTGCAAAATAATTACTAAAATTAAAGATCTTTACATTTATCCACGACAAACTTACGCACTCTCAGCAATCATTTCTTCATTACTTTCATCCATGTCTTCTTGTTGTTCTTGTTCCGTTGGTGGTTCGTATGCCTTTTCTAGTGGACTTGCAACAACACCACCTGACCAGACACTCATTTCAACTGCTAATTTGTTTCCTCCTTCAAGTAAAGATCTGTACCCTCCATGGGCAAGAACTCGTAATAAAGTTTGGGCTGTTAAACAAACTAAGTCTTGTTGTTCTAAGCTCATAGCTGTGTGAACACGAATACTGCCTCCTTCACAAGGATCAGAAATACCTAGAAAAAATACAATTGATTGATTATTTTACTATCTGTATGAAATAAACAATTACACATTAACTAAACATTGAATTTAAGAAAAAAAATCAATTTTAATACAAAAATGTGTTGTTTATACTTATTATCTTATGCTTGATAAAATTTAAAGTACCTGCTGATCCAGGTAAGAAAAGTCCTGAAGAAAGTAGTTGAAGTACTCTCTTATATGCTTGATTTATTGGTAATGCCTGTCGGCTTGGATTATTCATTATAGCATTGTGTGCTAATACATTTAACATCCACGGGGATAGAGGTTCTAAACCCTTAAACCTAGTTCTTAAGTCTCTTAATAAACGAATTAAAACTTTTATACTGGAATGGTGAGCATTCTCCTCGAACCAACGTGAGTGTCTAATTGCTGCTAAGTGACCTTGACAAATCTTAATATCTAAGTGTTGATCGGGCTCCAATTTCCTAAGATTCTGGTGGAGTGTTGTGATTAAGACACGAACTGTAGCTTCATTATTAGTGATATCAAATCCACGCTCTGTTTGAGTTAATCTGAGAGCTTCTTTTGGAGCTTGTGTCTTCAGATCAGTCTGGACTTTATTGCCAAGTGCTTCCACAGCAGTTTTTGTGGGTAGAGTTTTAAGAATAACAACGATATCAGCAACATTGTGGCATTTGATCATTGTTCCCATTTTGAAACTACCTACTTGACGTACTTCTTCTAATTGCTAAAAATTAAATTATTTTGTTGATTTAAAATTTTATAAAAAGTATTTTAATTATTATCATAAAAAAAAGTTAGATAAACTTACACAAGCCTCGAATGTGCCAGGTGCTACGATCAAATTGTCTAAAACACTTTGGAGTTTGGTCACTAAATTAAGAATAGAAGTTTGTTCTTTTGGTGTAGGACACATATCGGAGTTCTTCTTAAGGAGTGCAGCTGTGAAATCAGCCTCATCAGGTGCTGGTTTTACTCTGGGAAATGCAGCTTCACATAATGTCAAATCAAATGGATGACGAGGCATGAACTGTCTTTTAGGTAAATAACCCATTCCACGGCCCATTCCTCTTCCTCTGATTATTCCACCTCTGCCACGTACCATCTTAACTATTTTAAAAAAAATGGAATTATGAAATAAAATAGCTTTTGCATAAATGCAAATAAACATTATATAATGCATAAATACAAATTTAACTAAATATTTAATTCAATTAGTAAATGACGAAATATTTAGCATCGCAACTAAAAAGTATCATTTTATTATCAAAAGATTAATATGAACATAAAAATATATGCGTAATGTCAAAATCTCAACTTTTACATTTAATAAAGCTTCAGCTGTAGATTCTATAGGTTTGCTAATATTTATAAATAGAACATATTCAAATTTTAGATTGAATTTAAGGAAAAAAAGTCTATAAGTTATTATAATAGAACTCAAAATTCATTTTGACATTAGATAGAATTTGATCATTACAATAAATGGAAAATTATTAAGATAATTACATCCAGATGAATAAAACCAAACAATAAACAATATTTGAATGAAAATGGTTTTTTCATCAATTTCTAAACTTCATAAAAAAAAAAAAAAAAAAAAAAAAGCAATTAATAGCACAAAGTTTATGTGAGTAAAGGACGCGAGGTGCGGGCAGTGACTAGCGTCCAAGTCTCAATATAAAGCACGTCTGCCCACCACCGCTATAATTCCAATCGTATCACAAAATATTTACCCATTATGTATCACACGTGCCTTGGATTAGGTTCCAGCCTACGACAAAATCTTCGCTCCTTGCTCTCTAGAAATGTGAAAACCAGTAACAGAGAATTGAGTACAATGCACGAGAGCGAGACGCAAGGCAACCCAAGCGGCTAGGAGCGTCGCGGAAATCGATAAATGTGTGTGTACACTCTAACCAAAAACCACTCGGCTACTACCGGAACCCAGAAAATGTCACGTTTATTATGTTACACGAGCGTCTCGGTTAATAGAACTCGATAGAAGATTGATTCTCTCTATTACTTACCCTTCGAAAAACTTAATTCACTAATAATTTATACGATTTCGCTGAGGAATGGAGGTTGGAGTTCGTGAGTCGGACGGTCGGCGTCTCACCGGAGAAGACGGACTCAACGGGGAACGGAGACGACACAGCGAATAGCGCCGCGATACAAGATACAAAGATACAACTCGCGTTGAGATCTTTCTTCGAAATAGATGGCGCTTGGATCAGCATTCATTTGATCAGTGCACGATTTCTTATTATCGTTATACCTATATACTTAGTTTGTATTTTATATGAGCACCACGTGAGCATGTATATTGTGTATGCACGTCGTCTGAGACATGTACAGCGACTGCTGAAATCTGAATCGGAATTACGCGGAGTTCTGCAACAATGTTGCAGAGTGTCAATTGTTTGGTGATAAAATGTGAACTATGAGTGTCCTGTAAAGTGATAGGACACTTTTGGTTTGTTGAAGTTCATGCGACAAGGGATATCATGCATTATGCCTGTACATCATTTGCTTTCATGGGTAACCATATAAAGTTCATTTAGTAAAAGAATTTTGTAGAATGTTTAATCGTTTGAAACAGTTTAGAATCTAACAATGTTGAATGGTATATTTCTGTAATAAGGTTCGATATCTCAACAATTTCCTTACTTGACAAACTGCACGTGCGTTTCCTCTTGTACCGTTCTGCGCTTGCGCGTTTTCTGTCTAACACCATCCCGCCAAAATTTGAAAAGTGACTTTACAAGCTATTCTGTAACTAATATATAGGCTACAATCGGCATATAAATACTTAAATTATTTGAGCATAAAGCCCTATTTGTACTATTGAATTACTGCAATGCTATCGAAGCATTAGAGATTTTGTTCAATTTTTAAAAATCACCAGGAGAATATCTTTTCATATCTATCGTCTTGTTCATATTTCTCAAACAAATCATGTATTTTAGGGTGCAAACTCTCACGGACAGCTTGGTCACGGCAATATCGACGAAGAGGAACTACCGATACCAAAACACGTCGATCTGTCCTCAACGAAACTAAAACCCGATGACATCGTTAAAATCGTTGGAGGTGCCGGTCACACACTGCTCCTCGATAAATCCGGCGGACTTTACAGCTGTGGCTGGAACACCAAAGGCCAGACAGGATGTAAGGAAGCGTCAGCACGATTTCAGAAAGTAGAAAGTCTAGAAAATCAAAAGATCGTCGATGTAGCTTGCGGTTGGGACTCTACGATGGCACTTTCGCAAAATGGTCAACTCTTCGTTTGGGGTTCCAATTCACACGGACAGTTGGGTACCAATGAGATTGCAATTGGCGGTAAAACAGATAGACCTGTAAAGGTGGAATTGGATGTACCGGTGCAGCGATTGTCTATGGGATTGAGACACTCGGCGGTGATTACGAGAGATTCCAGAGTTTTTGTGTGCGGTGCTGCTACGAAAGGACAGTTAGGCGTTGATCTTCACGGTGCTCGATGCTCTGATAAATTTGTCGAAGGTAAAATTACATTATTTTTCTTTTTTTTTAATTCTATCGATATTATTTACTGTTATAAAATAATAAATGGTTCGTTAAATAGTCGCAAATGTACATTTAATTTTAATCTATGACAAAAAATTAAATACGAAGTTCGGCATTTTTCTCTGAAGAATTAGTACGAAGTTTTTTATAATGTGCTCAATCAGCGAAACCGCTGTTTATTTTATTACCTTATTTCTCGATTAACGTGACTGGAAAATTGCGGTGTTTTCAAACAAAAAATACACCACAGTTTCGTCACACTCAAGTCTAAATTTTTCTAATAGCTCATGCGTATAATAAAAAGATAGGAAATGTTTATTTCTTATTCGCTAAAATTACTGTATAAAAACTTTTTTTTATATACGCAATAAAATTTTATGCTCTAATTGACAGTTCCAGGTGTGCGGGACGCAATCTATGTTTCTTGCGGTCAGCATCACACTGTTATTGTTACTAAAAACAATGAAGTAATTAGCTGGGGCGATAACAAACACGGTCAATTAGGAATTGATCCTGCGCTCCACAAGACAGCGTTTGCACCGATCAAAGTTGAAAATCATACAAATGTTGATAGTTTTAGTGAAGTTTATTGCGGCTGGACGCATTCTGTCATTTTTATTCGTAAGTGAAAGTGTGGAAAAATAAAAAAAAATATCGTCTAAACGTTGATTAATTTTAAATTTATTCATATTTTACAGCTGATAAGAAAGTTATTTCTTGGGGCAGAAATTCATACGGTCAATTGGGACGTGCGAAAGATACATCAATATCGGATCTTTGGAAACCGCGAGATTTGACATTTTCATCTAAAATTAAACAATTATTGGTTGGATCTGAACACAATATCGCACTTACCGGTAACTTTTTAAGTGTATACTTAATTTTCTTCTAAATTCAAATAAGAATTGAAAATTTCTCAATGAAAAATGTAAACATTGCAGAGGACGGTACTGTTTTATCCTGGGGCTGGAACGAGCATGGAAATTGTGGAAACGGAAGTAAGCAAGACACTTTCGAACCCACTAAAGTTAAGCTACCCGAAGGCTCGGCTGTTCTCATAGGAATCGGTGCAGGACACTCATTCGCTGTTATCAAAACAAACTGTTGACAAATAAGCCTAAATAATTTTACATTGTACAAATTGCACATATGCATAGACAGCGCTAATTTCAAAATAAACATGAAATTTGAAAAACCCGACCCAATGAATTTTCATTCCAACATGAACTGCCAAGCTGCAACTATATCAAGTGAGCTACAGAGCGGCGAAACAAATATTAAGCACGCAACAAGGTTATATGTATACACTATATGCAGTGTCTAGGCACAGACCGTGGCACAGACTGTGGGTTAGCGCGTTAGGGGCTGCGGGTATATAATAAGTACCACCTGCTGCCAGAAGTCGACTGTTATTCCCGTATGCCACACGCGCTGCAGCCGTCAGTTCACTCGTACCGCACCGTTGGCAATCTAAACAAATCAACGAATCACCGTTGTCAATCTAAACAAAACAGACATCGCTATGTTCCGCACGAGATCGCAAAATAATATCGGGTAAAATGAATAAGCGCGATAGAACATTAGTTTGCTTAATTATTACTATAACGATTATTTTGATTATTGTTATGTGTTATATCCAATTTGCTTAGCGACAGCGAGCGAGAGGCCAAGTTTGTGCAGGAGAGGATCGACGCGGTGGAAAAGCACTTCGCCGAGCTCTGCACCGTCTTTTCCGCTTACACTAGAAAAGCTGCCAGGTGAAGTTTTACCTCTCTCTCTCTCTCACTCCGCATTCGGGAAATTATAGCGTATTGATTTTACCTGGTCTAAATAGCGTTTCCACCCGCGCGCGTGATTCACGCGAGAATCTATATATACAGCATATACTTATAGTCTTGTTCGTGCAGTGAAATTTTCTATGCGTGGCAATATTCACTTATGCTATAAATCATGCGCTTGAGTTCCTTCCAGTCGCTTAATATATACTTAATGGAGTTTTGACTTATATTGCTTTTAGGCTTAGGGACAAAAACGACGAAGTTGCTAAGACGATACAAACATACGCGGAGTCGGAGAGCATAAATCGATCGATGAGCACATGTCTCGTGAACTTTGCCAACACACTTTCTGTCATAGGGGATTACAGGTGAAGTATATAAATGTATATGTATATTTCGTAGAACGGAGCATAATTTTATGCTTTCCTGGAAGATTTACATTTAAAAAAATGACGTCTGCGCAGAGATGCCGAGGTTCAAAGGCTTGACACAAAAGTCATCAATCCTTTATCGCAGTACCAAGGTACTTGCAAGCGCGCGAAAGAAAATGTCAAGAATACATTCGCCGCAAGGGATGAGGAACTTAAACGAAAACGACTACTCGAAAAAGTTCGCGAGGAAAATCCCAAAAATCAACAACGAATCGTATCCTTTTTCTTTATTTTATATTTGTTTAAATATTTTAAATTTTCGTTCGATATGTATTGTTTCTTAACTCGAATTGCGTATAGTCTCAAGCAAAGTCCAACTTGATGAAAGCAACTGTAGAAGTATCACGAGTGGTCAAAGGACTCGAAGAACAGATTGATTCGTTTGAAAAGCAGAAATTGCACGATATCAAGACGTTATTGTTAAGTTTCGTAACAGTACAACTCAGTTTTCACGCAAAAGCCGTGGAACTTCTTACAAAAGCCTATCAAGATGTCGTTGAAATTGATGAGGCACGAGATTTGGAGGTATAAAAATGCGCGTTTTAGTAACATTTATACACTTTTTTTGATAAAACAAGAAAGCTATTAGTTATTTAACTATAGAAAATAACTGATTCAAATGTTTTCTTTCATCCTCTCGTTATGCAGGACTATCAAATCGCGAGAGGAGAAATGAATGGGGTAACTTGCGATTATTATATACGCTCTAAGTCTGTTTGTGTAAAATGTAGAAGCTTTATACGTGATTCGTCATGATTAAATGTATTACATGTTTTTTTTTATGCAATAAATAATATTATTTATTGATTTCATAGGAATTTCGTGAAACTATGAAGTCTACAGAATCGTCAGTGAAATTGGGTGCCGTTAAACGATCCGGTTTTCGTCAAGCGTATTCTCTAATGAATCTACACAATCGTTTTTCACCGTCGCCAACGAGTTTAAGAAAGCAGAAAGTACACAGAACTACAGATTCTTTGGTAAAAAATTTTATTTAAACAATAACCAGTATATATCAACTTTTAAATATACTTATTTAATAATCGTTTCAGAATTCTTCAAAAACTGGACATACAAATTCATCGGAATCAGTGCAAGTGGAAGAGTACGATGAAAGTACTGAAGAATCAGATGAATCCTCTTCTATTCGTGAAAAAAAATCAGTGAGATCTAGACTTAAAAGTATGTAAATATAAATAATTAATTGGTTTTACTGGCGTTTTAGAACAGAACCCAAGGAAACAGAAGTCATCTGATTGTAAAAATGGTGCCTACTTTACCAAAGTACAAGAAAAATTTGACATCCTCTTTAATTCATAGTATTAGTTATTCTTAATGCGATAAGACATAAAATTAGAATAAAGAATAATATAAAGATAAAATAATTTTTTTTCGATAAAGTGTTATTAATTTACAAAAGTTTGTACATTTGATGTTATCGTAAGATTACAACATGCAAGAGAATAGATTTATAAGTTAAAATTATGTTATTGTACTTGGTGCAATTCGTATAATTGGTGATTGGTTTATCCAGAATCTTATAGTAATGGATGACGAATCGATGGCTTATTTTTCAGTTCCTTCTACTCCAGCTTGTGTCATTAGGTCGGCGATGTTCTTTTCTAAATCATCTATTCTATTCCCCATTTCATCTAGTATTTATTATTAAGGATTTATATAAATAGTAGTGTGCAGCAATAGAATTAATATAAAAATTAACAAAATGTAAAAAATTTAAATAAATAAATTATTAAAAAAAAAATAGAATGAATCAAGTTATTTAACAACCAAACATACAATATAAGAAAATAAATTTGGTGTCCATAAAAAGTTTGAGGTTATGTTATAATAATAAAGCTTTAGCAAAATATTTTGCTGTTATGAAAAGGATATTTCTATTGATGATTTGGTCAGACAGCGTTTGAAATTTGTCCTGCATATTCTGGAGTAATGATTGAACCTGCAACACAGGGAAAAACATTTTTTTTCTTTCTACTATCAAATATGCTTTTCATCAAAGTAAAAGGTACACAAATAAGAACATTTTAAAGTTTCGAATTCCTCAACTCACGTATTGTGTTAATTCCTGAACGTTCTTCGGATCGACATTGTTTCCCATTGAATAATTTTCTCCATCCTCAGGTTTAAGGTCAGTTTTAACTTCTGCCATTCTATAAACAATTAAAAATCGTCTTTAAATTGGATTCTTACTAAAGCCAGTTTAACAACTCATTTTATTCCGAACAAGTAAAATAACACTAAAACGACTTACTCGAAAAATAGAAATTAGCTATATAAGTACGTTGAGAGACGAAGGAGCCGGTCTTGTGTTAGCGCAACAATGAGAATAACAATCGCGACGTCTTGACGTTTGACGATGGCGTCGTCGCGCAACCCTTCGTAACTATACACCTGAGGCGCATGCGGAGTGCCATACTCACTGGCCACATATATACAAACGAGCTCAGCTGATTGTGTGATCTCACACACATGCAAGAACTGTGCCTTTATGTATTAGGTATGTAGATCTGTCGTGTACGATGGGCATTTATCAGAGCTTGTGCCAAGCACTGCTCGCCGCGGATGGTACGAATTTTATCGTGGTCGCGCCGCGATTGATTTAACAATGACGAGTGTCACTTAGATTCTCTATAATTATAAGTGTATTTTTTAGACTCATTATAAATAAGAATTATTGTTGTGATTATTTTACTGAAACTCGTAAATTAAAGATAATAAATTAATCAACACTGATAACGTCAATTGATAAAGTTAATATATTTAGAATGAATTTGTACAAGTACAATTTTATCAAAATAAAATGTTCGAGAATTATTTTTAAAAGGAGGCTATAAAAACTTATATTTCTGCCTTATCAAAGAAAAGCAGTAAAACAAAGTTGTTTTGTTCTTTTTCTTTAGATAAAAAACATTTGCGTAAGAAATGGCCCCATACGTCGTCTGCTCCCTCCCAATCCGCATGCGCGCAAGCGGTTTTTGCCTACTGCGTCATCAGCTGATCGCGCGATGTTGACCCATGCGCTTGTTACAGGCCTGGCATTTAGGCAGTATAAACTTGTTTTCTCTCAATGTAAATTATCGCCATCAGTTTGGCAAACGACACCGTGATAGGGGTACCTGTATCCTGCACATTCGAGCTCGTTCAACAAGATAATCGCTACGATTAAGATCAATTTGATTTCGTCATTTAATAACGTCCTTATTGCGTGCAGAATATGTAGTGTCGATTTTCGGTTGTCCGGTTGCCAGTGACAGTTAGTTTCGTAATATATATATAGGTATATAAGTGATAGACGTTTGTTATCATCGGTAATAGACGCATAAACTATGCACTTGAGATTAGCAAGCTGTGTAATTTTGTTATTTTGTTGCATATCGTTGACGCAGACGTTTCGATTTAGAGGAAATCAAAGATCACCTGTTGTTTTAGGTAAATAATTATCGCTTTGTGCGAATTCGAAGTATTAAGTGTAGCGCGTGAGTTTGACGTGAAAATTAATTTGTAGTTCCAGGAGATGGAGGAAGCCAAGTTGAAGCCAAAATCAACAAAACCACTGTCGTACATTATCTGTGCGAGAAAGTATCCTCTGGATTCTTCAACATTTGGCTGAATCTGGAACTTTTGGTTCCAATAATTATAGATTGTTGGGTAATTTTAATGCGCTTTAATCACGTTAATTCGCATGATTCATTAAACGTAAAAGGTATTATCTGACTTGCAGATTGATAACATGAAATTACTCTATAACAACGAAACAAGGAAAACTAGAAATCCAGATGGCGTAGATATTAACATACCAGGTTGGGGTGATCCTTTTGTTGTGGAATATTTGGATCCTAGTAAAGCTTCTCCAGGTGCTTACTTCAAGGATATTAGCAATATGCTTGTGAAAAATTTGGGTTATATTCGCAATGTTTCCTTGCGTGGAGCCCCTTATGACTTTAGAAAAGGACCAAGTAATTTGATACTTTTTTATAAGGGCCTAAAAAAGTTAATTTATTATTGCATATTATTAATTATAAATTACTAGTAGCATTTTTTAGCTGATACAATTTATTTACATGCTACCATTCATGATAACATAGAAATGATTTTATACTTGGCTTTTTTAAGCTCTCATTGTCTTACATTATGTAGTTACTTAATTATTGTCTATGAGAAATTCTTATCCAATGAATTTTTCATTACAGATGAGAACGATGAATATTTTATCAATCTTAAAGCTCTTATTGAAGAAACTTATATTACGAACAGTAATCAATCTGTGACTCTGATAGCCCATAGTATGGGTGGACCTATGTCTTTAATATTTTTACAACGTCAAAGTCAAAAATGGAAAGACAAATATATTAACTCGTTGATCACACTTGCTGGTGTTTGGGGAGGATCTGTAAAAGCTCTCAAAGTTTTTGCTATTGGTGACGATTTAGGCGCTTATCTTTTGAGAGAAAGTATATTAAAAGATCAACAGATAACTAGTCCAAGCTTAGGATGGTTATTACCATCTAAATTATTTTGGAAAGATAATGAAGTGCTTGTGGAGACTCAATCAAGAAATTATACATTTGCTGATATGAGAGACTATTTGAAGTAAGTTTCAAAGTTGCACTTATCTTACATAAATATAGATTTACTAATCTGTTGTATAAATGTGTGAATTTACAGTGATATAAATGTGCCAAATGGATGGGAATTCCATAAAGATAATGAAAAATTCCAATTAGATTTTCGTCCACCAGGAGTAGAACTTCACTGCTTGCATGGAGTAAATGTAGATACTGTTGAAAAGTAAATAAAATTTATTAAATGTTATTAATTTTTGTATTCAAACAGAAATTGAAAATGGATAAATCTTTCATTCCTTTATTTTCAGATTATTTTATAAACCTGGCATATCAATTGATGGTTATCCTCAACTGATATCAGGGGATGGAGATGGAACTGTTAATTTAAGAAGTTTAGAAGGCTGTACTTATTGGAGTGGAAAACAGAAGCATAAAATTTATCACCAACCATTTGCTGGAATTAATCATATGCAAATTTTAAGCAACAGTTCAGTACTAGATTATATTGGAAACGTTTTGAAATTTTAATATTAAATCTAAAATTAGCAAAGTACAACTTTGTATACCTCATGAACTACAGATGAACTTTTCAAACGAAGTTTCATCGACATCTGATCCAATATATTTCATGTTCAAACTATTCATCCAATGTATTCTGTAATTACATTAGTTAACAGAATAACTCTGAAGTTTAAATAATATGAAAACGTATATTTAAGTTTTATATGACAATTTTAAATGTTTTTACTAAACAATTTTTTATATTTTGTTTGTTTATCATGTGCTCAGTAAATAGATTTTAATTTCGACTGATTAGTACTGTAAATAGAAATTATTCCGATATAGAATTGTTATTATACTGTTACATGACCATTTTAAACGTAAAACGGTCACTGATAAATGATTTAAAAAAATAAAAGTATGCAGTTTTTATAAATACATGTCTTAATTATTTCGTACTAACTGTATAAACGAAGATATTTGATATTAGTTGAAATGTGTGAAATTAAAAAATCAAATTTTTAAGAAAACAAGTTTTTAATAAACAATAAATACTTTTATACTGAATTTTTATACATTTATAATAATTTATGTATTATAAATACATCATGTACATACAATATTTCTCACAGAATATAGTATTGTAAATCTAGTTTTTTCATACATAAAAAGTTTTTAGTTTCATTTCCACTTCACTGACGTTACTACACATTTTGCTGAATGTGATATTTGAAGTGGAAGTTATATATTACACCTCAATTAAGTGTTCATTATTAGTGAACACGATATAAAGGCAGCAGAGGAATGCTCGAGATTTTTACTAAAACACTTATCACACAAGCACCTTTCAAACATTTACCCTTAAATAATATTTTACAACTTAACTAAGTAGAGAGTGCAATAAAGAAACAAAGTTCCATTTAAAATATTTAAAATAGTAATATGTAAATTATATGTAAAAAACTAAAATAATTTCGATTTGTTTAAATCATTACAAAATTTTGTAAATTAATAGTGAAATTTTAATTTGTGTGATGCAAAGTAATAAACCTATCCAAAATAATACTTTATCAAAACAAAGGACTTTGTTTATAAAAATTATGTGAAATCAAATGTTAATAAAAGATAAGATAAAAACTAAAAAATTCTACTAATGTCAGTTGAAACCAGACGAGCTTTTTAAAAGGGCATACAAACCAAATGCTAGAATAGTTACAACAGTGATCGTCTTGTAACCTCTTAAACGATATGGAATTCGCGGTTGTGCTCGTGCTACCTTTAATTTTCGCTGTTTTTCTCTTTCTAGACGGTTTGCTTCCGTTTTCGCTTTCCATTCTTGTTCTTTACGTCTTCTTTTATAATCAAATTCTCTTACATCATTATCTATCGATTCCGGTGGATATTGTTGATGCAATTTTGTAGCATGAAATAATAATTTTTCAAATGGTAAATCGTCAGGTAACTGCAATATAACAAAAAAATTCTTAATTTCCGTAATTTTAAAATATGTGTGCTAAGATTTTGTAATAAATAACTTATTACCATACTAAGAACTTTATATGTATGACCCATATCTGGAGTAGTATTAAAAATTTCCTTATCTCTATAGGCGACAATTTTAGTACTTAAATATAAAGGAATCAATGGTGGACTACCCAGAAAGTAATCAAACAGTCTATGTAATAGTTTTCTATTTTCTGCAAATTTGTGAGCATACCATGTTGTATACTCAGCTAGAGCAAAATGTGGAAATAGTTCGACGCTGAAAACCAAAATAGTGTAATTATATCACAACTCATTAAACTGTAAACTGATGTATTGGATAAATAATAATTACTTTTCTAAATGTTCCAAAAGCTTTGGATGTTCTCTATCCAGCAATGCAAAAATATAAAAAAGTTCTTGATTCACTCTTTCCATTGTTTTCTCCATAAATCTTTCTAAAAAACTTAATGTAAGTTTCTCTAAAACATGCAATCCTTGTTGCAAGTCCATGACTAGCAAAACAGTTGCAGCTATATCATTATAACCTTGGTAATAGCTGCAAAATTAATTGCCAGTTTTAAAAAGACTATCGAAAGTGACAGCAGCAATTAAAATATCATTATACTAACTTTAATTCTGAATGCTTTGATAGTACCCAACATATCATTTGTGTTAATTCCTTTTGGAACTTTTTCATAGCATCTTCTGAGGTATCTTCAGGCATATGACCACCACTGCGAGCAACATCATTCAATATTTGGTGATATACATCACCATCTATAAGTGTATGTACATTTTCAAGATCTTCCAGATCAACCATTAGTTTGTTTTCTGGTAGTCTTAAAAGTTTTGGCCAAAGAAACTTTCTTACGTTATCTATAAAATATAGTTGCAATAAATTTATTATTTTAATTCGTGACAGAAGCTGAAATTCTCTAAATTTAACAACCTACCATGAACAAGACCTTCACTGCTACGCCCAAGACACTTCAGTTCAGTATAAGTTAAATTTGGCTTTGATACAGTTCCTTTAATTACTATTAATTTTAAGCGTTCTAGCTCTGAAAGTAAGTTTGTATGATTAATATAATTGGAACAATGAGTTTGTTATAAATAAATATATGATAAATATAATTTTATTACCTGTTGAATGCAAATCACTGGTGACTGGAATTTCAGGAATAATTCCGTTGGTCCATACTGAATCTGAATCTGACATATTATCCAAAAGAATGGTCTCGAAAGACAAAAATTTACATGACTCAGACTCTACAAACTACTGCTCACATTCGATTAGGTTTTCCCAATTTTCACAGCTTTATTCTAAATTTCGTCTCTTGAATTTCACAATCAATATTGCACAGATAAACATCGTTGTTTAAATTGCACTTCGAATATGCAACGCACTTACTCATGCACAGAGATTAGATTTCTCTTCCTGGAACAAAAATCTGTTATATTTGCGGTTTCGCGCATATAAAAATATACGAATCAAGGCAAGCAGGCGTAAAAGCACAAAAAATTAATAATCCTAACCCCTTCCTCTTGAAAGTGATTTGTTGGCTTAGTCTCGTACACATTGACGTGTCGGTCGCAGCGATAGCCACAGAGCCCACAGATGAATTTTATTGACAGTACCTCCTAAACTCTAAAGTCCAAGACCCAAGTATATAACACACACATCGACACATCCGTCTTCTGCTCAAACGTGACTCTCGCACGCGCTTCAGTTATTCCCGTATCTATATAACACTGTCGTAAATTGGTACAGCCGCCGTGGCGGTCGAAGAGAATATCGGGCGCGGATTGGGAGGCGACGGAGACTGAGACGCCAGCTATGTGCGCGAGTCGCGACTACCACCAGCCAACAACAATCGCTTATCGCGATAAACGCCAATCCTGCCGTCCTTTCTGGCTACTGCGCTGCTGTGCTGTGGCGCTCTGGCTCTCTCTACTGGTGCAGCGTGCAGTTCTCCTGGCTCCGTTTTCTCGACAGAGAGCAAAATACCGTTTTACGTCGCAACACGGCGCGGCCCGCGGGCGACGCGACACTGGCGAGTATCTGTTTTTGGGCGTTTGTTTTGACAGTTGGGCCGACTTTTCTAACCAAAAATTATATTGGGTGCTAAGTGCGACGATTGTTCACCGAAACATACGAAGGGCATTCACGGAGAAGCTCAAATGTCGTCCTGGTCGCAAGGGTGAGCGGATCATTTTTGATAACGCTCTATTCAGAGGCGTCCCCCCCAGTATTCTCATTCATTGTTTATGTCAAACTCGATTCTTATTTTTAGAATTCACAGCGCGGGATGCACTAAAATAAACTATCATTATCAAACTTAGACTGTGGAGTGTGTCTCTGTGTGCTCAATAAGAGCATCAATACACAGGAGATTGTGTTTCTATTTGAGTGGTTACCAATTAAATCTGCACTGGATCAAGGAAAGGTCAACGACTACCATACAGAAGCTATGGTGTTGCCATATGATTGGCAAACGACCAAACAAAAGGTCGCACAAAGAAGTCAATATTTACTGGAAATGGGACAATGGTATGTAATTTTTACATGATTATTTGTAACTAGTTTGTAATATTATGCACACTTATGATTACATGCTTGTTCTATATTTTGTAGGTCCGATTGCAAGTTCATTGTTGGTCAAGAACCAAATCAACAGATATTGGAAGGGCACAAAGTTTTTCTAGCTATGTCAAGTCCTGTATTTGAAGCAATGTTTTACGGAAACAGTGCTTTAAATCAAACATTTCGAAGCATAGAAAAAGATGAACCTATTCCAATAAGAGACGTACAACCAAAAGCTTTTAAAGCACTGCTTGAATATATCTACACGGATAGAGTAGATCTTGGACCTTTTTTAAATGATTTTGAGTTGGCATGTGAATTGTGCTATTGCGCAAAAAAGTATATGTTACCATTTCTCGTCGAAGAATGTACAAAATTCTTATTGTGTAATCTCTCACCTAAAAAAGCTTGCAGAGCATACGAATTTGCAAAATTATTTGTTGAGCCTGTTCTAATGGAAAAGTGTTTACAAATCATGCGTTTTAAAACCAGAGAGGTAATAAATGAATCAAGTTGGGAAGAGGTGGGACTGGGAACTGTAATGACAATTTTGGAACAAGATGAATTACATCTTACATCGGAAATGGATCTATTCAATGCTCTAGAAAAATGGGCTAAAGCTGAATGTGTTAGGAAATCATTAGATCCATCTGATGCAAAGTCTCTGAAATCGGTGATTGGAAATGCTTTAACTAAAATTAGATTTCTAACTTTAACTCCACAAGAATTTGCAGAGGGACCTGGAAAGTCATTATTGCTAACGCAACAAGAAGCTTTTGCTCTATTGATGAATATTTCATCTCGTAACAGTGAACAGCCAATGCCTGAGGGGTTTTCTACAAATACACAAAGCCGAATTGTTTTACTCAATGCACGAGTTTTTAATATTGATTTTTCTGTAAGTTTTTTTATTTGAAGATTTCTTATTTATGCATAAACATATTTATCTACATACAGCTGTTATTAAATTTCTTATATTTTTCTTAACTTCAGAAAAAAAGATCTCAACCAGTAACTATTTTTGGAAGATGTCCATATGATTTAGAGGAACATCCAATTAATTTAGTTACTTCTTCTCCATTTCTTCCATTTTCGGCTGCTGGGGAACAATCTGGCGCAATGCTAGAGCCGGCTTTAAGGCGACGCACAGGAGATAATGCCAGTTCACAGGGAAGAGCACTAGCAATTTCAAATAGCGAAGTTCGTGATAGTCCAAAGCACTATTGTGTTCGATCAGTAGAGCAGCAAACAGAAATCTGTAATAGTAATATATTAGATTGCAGTGTAACATTTGTTGCTGATAAAAATATTTGTGTACTTGGGTTGCAAGTACCATCACAAATTTTAAATATGGTATGTCAAATTGTTTGAGCAGTTCACATGGACTTTGCAACTGTCTTAAATGTTTCATTTATGTTTACAGCCAAATGATACTCAACCACCAAAATCATCATACACAGAAATATTATATGCACATCTTCTCGATTCTTATGGCGCTCGATTAACGTACACCCATTTTAGCACAAAAGTTGATGTTCAAGATTTAATAGAAGTTACTTTTAATCGTCCAGTATACGTTCAAAAGAATAAGGTAAAATTTTTTTAAATTATAAAGTGTTTAAATCATTTCCAATATTCAGTATTTTGTGTAAAAATGTTTGTATAAAAATGTTAAATTTGTTCTTTTCAGCTATATAAAATAGGGGTTGTATTTAATAGAGAAGGCTGGTATCCATTAGCAAGCTGCAGCCAAAATAAAGTCTGTGATAATGTTTTATTCCGATTTGGTGCCGGACCGAATACATCAGACACAGTTCGAGACGGTCTTATACGATCTATTATTTTCACTTACCGTTAAAAATCACTTGAAATCTAATAAAATTCTTACTTATGTAGATTTGTGATACAAGAGAAGAAAAAGAAGAATTATGAAATTCCCTTAAAAAGTCGTAATTATGATAGATACTTCTTCTTCTTCTTCAATAATATAATACAAACTATTGGAGGTCTATTGAGAGAAAAAAAAATCTTTGTACAAATTTTAAATGTATCTCATTGTTAAATGTTAATGATTAAGTCAGAAAAAGCAGCTACATAAATTACTATAAGAAGAGTTCTAAACTTTATTTCATTTATTATGTTTATTATTATATATCTTTGCTATATAAGATTTTGAAGCAATTATTTTTAATACTTTAAGTATTTTAGAGATTCAGTTTTTTAATTGTGCCAATATTTTATATGTGCAATATTTAGCTACTTTAAGATAAATTTAAATGAAATCGGTTTGTTTCTAAGCATATTATTATTGTTAAACTTCTTGTATTTTACTCATACACTTGTTATTTATAATACGAAAAATTTGGTATGAAATAAGTATAATAAAATAAAAAAAATATTAAAATACAATCTCTTTTAGTTCTTAGATAATTAAATTTACTTCTAGTTTTTCGTTCATGTGAGTTTTAGTTTATAATTAATTATGCCTGCAAGACTTTTAGAAGTCATTTTCGTAATTCCAGCTAATTGCGTAAACTAAAAAATGCTTACTATTTAAATAAATATAATTATCGGTTTTCATTTGTAAGGGTAAAATTTTAATGAATTGATGCTGGAAGTTTGATAATGGCGGCAGTAGCTTTTTTGACGTAGTAGAAGCTGCAAGATGGCGGATTTTTACCAGAGAAGTAACGGTGCTTCTAGGGATGACGTTCATTATCGATTTTTCGCAAGGCGTTTTTGTAATTGCGCAGGACATAAATTATCCTCTACCTTCAACAGTCAAAATAACGAAAAAATTGTTTTAAACGAGAATAGTCACTTGAAATACATTTTTAAATTAATAATTAAATAAAAGAAAGTTAACAACAAATTATTTTTTGAATCGTTTTTAATTTTGCAATATTTTTATACTTATTTTTCAGTTGAGATTGTTGAGTGTACTTTTCATTAAAAAAATAACAATGAGCGTAAAATTTAGGTATTTTTTAGAATTTAGGAAATTTTTTTTGATCGCGTGTATCGGGCTATTTCTAGTATTAAATTTGTAATGAATAAAGTTTTGATATCCTGACTCTGCCACTTATACATAAGTAAAGCGAACAGAGTTCCAAACTCTCTCTAGAAAGTTGATAATATTGATTCAAGGCTATATATATTTACAAAGAGAAAGATCCCATTGACAGCTAACGTTTCTAATGAAAAAGGACAGCAAAGCATGTGAAATTAAACATTTGGTTTTGGTCGAATATGTCCAGTAGTTTGTGTAATATTTCATCTTATAATATTGGTCTGCAGTATAGTTTCGAGATTATTGTTATTGAATGATTGAATATGAAAAGCTAGCAGTAATTAATGTCTATAGTGGAACGGAATTACAATTGGTTATAATTACGGTTAATGGAACTATATTGATAGAAGAGTTTTTTGTAGAAATTTTCAGTTAAAAAACATCTTTTTATTTCTTAATGTTTTTATTTTAATACAAACATTATATTTTGTAAGTAAAGCACTAGAATATCTTTATTTGATGAATTACGTTTTCATTTAAAAAGAGAATTGATAAGAAGAGTATTTTAGTTATCGAACGTCTAAGTTTTAAATTACATCTTATTCGTTCCACTTTTATTATTTTTTTTAACTTACCCTGTGTATTCTGGAATGGGCTACATTAACATATCAATAGAAAGATTGCTTTATTATTCAGATTTATCGAAACAATACTGTAGCAATTCATGACTTTCAGAAAGTTTAAGTACTATATAGGATCAACTGCTGTACCTATTTAATAATTTATTGCGTCACAAAATATAAAAGGTTCGATACTTTTATTCAAATTAGTGAATCGTGTTAATAAAATAGTTTTCAATTATCGTCAATCCTCCTAATAATTAATCAGATATCTATACGCTCAGAAAACTTTTACTGAATAAAACTAACGTTTATTAAAATGTAAAATTTTCAATAAATGCAAATACTTAGAAAAAAAAAAACAGAGTCAAAATTAATAATCACCTAAAAAAAAATCGGTAACAAATACAGTACAACAATGATGAAACTCGATACACTCTGCAAATTATCGAAAGAATAACAACAGCTGGAAATATATGTATTTTAAATTCTTTATTATAGGTATTCATTAAACAAATTCCAACGTTCGAAACATCAATAGACGCGCCATTTTACATGCCAATACGTCGAGCATATTCGATAGTGATACAATCATCATCATCATCGTCATAATTCATCATCTTTATATTACAAGTGTTTCAAGGAAATCGATGACGCCGCGACAAAATCATCCCCCCCGCAGCGTTTCTTCGCCGTATAATAATAGATCGTCTCCCTCCGCTTTGTTGAACGTGTTAATACTACGCGCGCATGCGAAACCCCACCAATTGTCCAATTTATCGTCGTCCACGGTGTCCTTATAATCTCTCTGGTGTGTGTGTTTTATATAAAAAAGTAAGCACATACCGACACTGCACACACGCACAAATCGCGCTTCCCGTGTGTCATATAATTAGTCATCGTCGTCGTCGTCAACACTTTCAACAAAAGTAAAAAGCCGCGGGCGAAACGATCTTTATGTTTTTTCTTTTTTTTTTTTATATATTTTGTTATAATCGCGGGTATACCTATATACGATTGCCACAATCGCGTGTTTCGCCGCTTACAGTATAATTTTTTGTTTCGTTCGTTATATATTCCGCAGCTAGACTCGAATACTCAAATTTCAAATTCTTCTCGATCGTATGATTTTTTTCTTTTATGTTTACTTTTTGTTATCTTGACTGCTTTATCGTTCGTTAAGGAAGACTAGGAGTGCTCACATTTTTAATGACTTAATAACTTTGGCTTTCGCCCCCTTTTTTACTCACTCGCTAATGTTTAAATAACCTTATGTTTTTCTGCTTAGGTATTACGAATTTACGCTCGTCGCGTCAAATCTTGAGACTATGTACAACACGTTTTGTTTATTTGTTTACTTACTTCTTCTTCTTCTTCTTCTTTTTTTTTTCTTCTTCTGTTTAAGGAATTGTGCGTTCCGTTACGTATCACGGTTTACGTATTTTTTCACTCTCATATACTCGCGCTTTTATATAGCCGTTGAAAAATGTTTATTAATCGCGAAACGTTCTATTATAAGTTCGTTCACAAAAAAGATAAACGATGAATTATTGGAGACGACGGTTAACAATTCTCGTTATTACACGTTAGGAAAACGAAACTAATACTTTTTACGATAAAACTCGATCGAACGGGGCGTTTTTTCCCTTATTTGGCATTGTTATAATTCCGATTAATCGTTTTGTGTCTTCGCTATGTAACTTTACTTGTGAGCACCCCCAGCAATTGTTTATATATAATAATATAAACGCTTTTGTTATAACGCGCGCTCGCCGCTGATTTACATCTACAACAGACTGCACAAAACGCACACTGGGTTTTTTTTTCTGCTTTTTTTTTTCTTTGTTAATCCCATTCTCTCATTTTTACCTATAATAATATATATAATCGCGCGTTCGTGATTGTTTTTTTTTTTGGAACTCGCTTTTTTTTACGTTCGATATTACTGACAGAATCGTAAAACAACATTTTGGCTTTTTTTTTCCTTTTTGAATTTATATCCTTATACTGGTTTTTTTTTGTTTCATACACCCAAACGGGATTCCCGCGAGGCTCGCGTCGTCAAAGAAGTACCGCATATAACGAAACTCCTACTTCTTGTTTGCTTTTTCTCTCTCTCTCTCTCTTCTTCTTTTTTTTTTGCTAGTCGAGCCTCTACAGAATACAATTCTAAGCTAAGCGATCACAAAGTCTATGAATTCAATTCCTTGCGTAAGCTATATACGCGCGAAAAACACACTCACTTCCACCCCTCTATCTTTTTTTTTATTTTATTCCCCCGTCTGAATTCCTCTTCAAGCATAAATCGCTGCTTTTCATTTTTTTTTTCAATCCCGTTTTTTATGTGCATGTCCACCCCCTTGTTTTTTTTTCTCTATATCTCTCTCTCTCTTTCACATCAATATTGGGCATTCGCATCAAAGTTTCTCTTTCTCTCTCTCGCTCTCTTTTCTATTTATTTGGCACCCGTATTAAGTAGATGATAGTCAACTGTGTTTCTTTTGTTTTATTATAACTGTATAACTTTGCTTTGTTTAGTCGAACGTATGAGAAAATTATGGAAGTTAAATTTCATTACCCTGGTAAAAATTAGTGAACAGACACTTTCAACGACTCCTACCGCCCCTCTATATTCCTTCACCTTCATTATTACGATATTAATATGAAAACTATCATAAACTCTATGTTAAAATTCATATAAATATCTCGGAAAATTCAAAATCATTTTTTATTATTCAAAGTCAGCGAGGATCGACTAATATGTTTCAACAATACGTTATATCATATACTTTTAACCGATATATTGTCTCGAGAAAAGAATCGCTAATCCACTACTTATACATATAAATCAGTAACTCTGCGGCGTCAAAACCTCAAGGATAAAACGTATGTATAAAGGCTCATTTGTAAATCATTAAATAGATATTTTATATAATATATATATATATACGAAGGACTATGATTGCGTACATAATTCCAATAAAACAATTCACTTGGACAACCTGACTCGCCCTTCCCCGTAATACTCGGAAGCATCATCATCCATTCCTTAAGACCAACGCTTTAATAAACCATTTCTACCAGGGTAACCCTTATTACAAACCGCTATAATAAATTCCTAAAGATCCGGGTAACAAACCCTTTTTTTCTCTTCATCAGCGCGCTTGTGTGTGTGTGTTTGAAAACCTGCAAAAAGTCGAGCCGAAAGTAAAACTCGAGAGCAATAAAGTCCGTGTGTAAGTGTGAGTGTGTGAATAGTCAGCATGATCGTCAGCAGCAGGAGGAGGCGTTAGACCGAGATCTCCTGTATCTGCACGCGTTTCTTGGCACTACCGGGTGTACCGGGCTGTCTCAATATACCGGGACACATCATACCGGCTGAGGGTGCCGGTGACTTTGGGGGTGGCGGTGGATCCGGCAGATCCTCGTCGAGATCGTCGACCGCGGCGGCCATGGTAGCGTCTACGCAGGGCGAGGGTGTGCGCTGTCTCTGTTGGCTCATGGGGCTCGTACAGTAGTAGGCGGTCTGCGAGCACTCGTACTCCTGTAGCTGCATGTGCTCGAGCTCGTCGACGAATTTGGTCTTGTGGGAGGTGACGGGACTGCTGCTGTCGGTCGGCGAGTCAGCTAAGACGAAGGTCGATAGGGTGCGCTTGTTCGGGTGGTTGCTACCGCTGAGCTTGCTCATGCTTGGGGAGTCGCGCAGGACACCGTCCGAGCACCCGATCTCCAGTAGGTCCTCCTTCTTCTTGTCGGCCAGACCACCCAGCGAACACTGCGCAACCGCGTCGTACCGGCGGACAGACAATCGTACATATAGATATATGTGTGTGTATATGTGTGCGGATAATATTGGAACGAAGGGCTTTGTGTGTTTCCGCTTGAATCGAGGAAAATCTGTACTCTTAGTTGATTGAAAAAAATTCTAGTCTCGATTGTCAAACACTGTACGTCTGTTTAAACAAGCAAATTTTACTTTATTCAAATGGATATGTTTTTTTTTTTTATTGCTTTCAGATTATATTTTTGCCAGTGTATGTCTTTTACGCTTTAAAGCGATGATAGAATTATAGTTTTTTTTTCTTTTGTGAAACAAAAAGACGGACCTGAGGTTAATTTTGCAACTTTTATAAAACACAAAATAAACAAATCAAAAGAAGAATCTACTTTTTTAAAGACGTAAATATAACGTTTGAGGGTAGGAAGCTAAAGATCCGTCGAAGTCTTTTTAATAAGTAGATATATCTAGAGTTTGATATCGGAGATATCCACTTCTTAAAAAAGATTACGATTCTCCTTTTTATGATCTCTCCGAATGTAAGGATTAAAAGATGATATCTAGGAATAATCGTATGGGGTTAGATAACGTACCTGATCGACGCCAGCGCCCGTCGATCCATTCTTGTCACGCTGGTGATAGATACCGGCGAATATAAGAATATTGAGCAATAGGAGAAAGACCCCGACGGCTATTGTCACCGTCAAAGCAGTCGTGTAGCTCTGGTAGTGACTCGATGCTAGCTTGCGTAGGAGATTGTTGGGGCCGGGTCCCAGATTTGGATGCTGCGTATTACTGGACAAAACAACGGACATCCACGGTTATACATTCATTCGAAAAATCGCTTATTGATCTGGTATTTATATTTTCATTTTTTTTTTTGGATCAAAATCAACGCGAAGAATTCCCAACAGTGAGAAACAATCGCAAATATAAAAGATGTAAAAAAAAATAGTCATTTTAGTCTTACCGGACTTGACTCGTTCTACTGAATCAAGTCTTTTTGTACTTTGACCGAAATTCTTTATATTCGATAAACTATTGACTAGTTTTCGACACGTTCGAGTCGCTTTTGATTTACGCGAGCATCGTTATATACAGACCTGGTAGGAGTGGTGCCAGGCCCAGGCAGAAGGCTACTGGTGAGATTGGGGGTGCAATCGGTCGCTGTAGCCATAGTCGTGGATACGGCAGCGGAGCTCGATATCGAGGGCTCGGTAGGATAGGGCAGTGGCAACGGTGGGGCGGGTATAGGCATAGCCATAGACTGGGGTCTGACCGCGCCCTCGTACAGTGCCGGACTCTCGGCCAGATGATGATGCCGCATGCTGATCTCGTAGCCGGGCCTGTGCAGCTGCGGCAACAGATTCAGCCAGAGACTCATCTTGTGGCCCCGATAATGGGACCGCATCTCCGTACCGACGCGCCCGGCCTCCAAGTAGAGCTGGTTTATAGAGTCGTAGGAGTCCCAGAAGGGCGGACTGGTTATGCCCACGTCGGCCATTGTGTTCCAGGCTGCCGAGGCCATCGACGACATCGACGCGCCGTTCGGGTCCCTGTCATTTTTACCAACAGCGGAGAATACCTTTTTATTTATCATCTCCGGGGAGAATCGTATATTGGGATTGGTATACGATTGGCACTTGATTAAAGCGAATTTTTACGAGAAAGATTTACGATTCCTTTTTTTGCACATTTCTAATTATATGCATTACTTGTGAAAGTTTTGTCTATACGCAAGACAGAGAATCTTTTGTCGTAAAGCTCATTTCCTTTTGCGAGATCTTTTGTCTTGCTGGAAAAGGATATACCTTTGAACGATTACTTTTTGAATAATGCGAAATCATGAAAAAGTTCAAAAGTAAAAGCTCGATGTTTGTTTTGTAAATGATGAGGTAGTTAAAAGTGTCGTAAAACTTTTAGTCCGCGTGTTTTATTATAGGGAAGGATCCCAGATCCGGAGGTACAGATAATCTGGTCGCATTGTTTTTAAAAAATGACTGCAATTACACAGAAATACTTTTATAATCCGAGCTTTATATCCGAGTTTTATTTATTTGCCCCATGTTCGAACAAATCGTTGCCCAATTTTTCTAGCAGCGCTCAAGAGATAACGATAATTGGGAGATAAAAAATCGTAATTATTTTCGTTTTTAAGCCCCATACCGATAGGATAAACCTCGTAATCTTCACAATTGCAAACAAAAGATAAATAGTTCGAGCCTCTATCCACTTGCCGGCCAACTGTATCCCCACCGAAAAAGAAAAAGCACCAAAGTAACAACTCACCCGCGCCGAATGAAATTGGCCAGATAGTGCACGAGTAGCCTGGAGAGCTGTTCATCGGCGGCGCTGTAATTCCCAGTCATTATCGAGCCCTCGCTCCTGAGCAGCGGCACGCCTAGCAGATAAGGCAATTCCTCGCCCTTGCGACTCGGTCTCTCGCCCGGCTGGAAGTGCAAAAAGTATCCACGTCCACCGGTGGCCGAGTGCAGGAGTGCCAGCCTGAGGAGCGGTGCGGCCACCTGACCGTCTCCCAACAGCGCCAACAGACCCTCGCATATAGCCAATGGACTTGGCTCGCCTCGCTCCCAGTCCGTGTACTCGTTTCTCAATGTCGAGTAGATCTCGTGCAGGTGGTAACGATAGGTGTTGCGCACGTAGGTGCGCAGTATCCTGTCACGGCGCGTCTCGTTCAGGCCGTTCTGAATAAAATCGGATATATAGATTTACATCATTTTGCCAGAGGATTAGCTTTTTCAACTCTTAACGCGTAAAGGGTATTTATATGGATCTTATACCTCGAGGTCTTGTTCAGTTAGCTCGAGCCAGGCTTCGTCGGACGTGAGACCCATGAGTACGTCTCGATCGCCGAAATTGGCAAACTCCGAGCCTGGGCCTGGCATCAGCGGCATCAATCCCGTAGACGAAACCGTAGGTTGGAAGCTCTGCAAAACACATTAAAGTACCTATTATTCATCATCGATTCGTTAAAACCAATTGGAATTAATGCGATTCGTCCCGATGCGCTTTCATCGAAAATCATTCCACAATCGTGTGTAATCACCGGCAACAAATTATATACAGAAATGAAAGCCCAGGGACGTAACGTAAATCAAAATGCCCTCATTTCTTTTTTTTTTTTCAGCAATTATCGCGATCGGTCGGATTCCGGTCCCGATAAAACACGAATTGTATTCGCCAGTAATTTTCCATTAACATATAGGCGATAATTATCAGGAGATGTACGAGCAATTACGTTAAGTATATTGTGATTCTTTATCGAGGCATATATACTGGCGCTGAGCCAGATATAGACGAGCGCACCACCCCGGACGCATTCGCTTTAATCGTACTATATATATATATAT
>UELV01125565.1:0-13054 GCA_900490015.1 Megastigmus stigmatizans | reverse complement strand
CCGGGATCCGACGGAACGCGGTGTCTCGCCCGTTCAGTGAACCGCCTCGTAGCAAGCGACGGCAAACGAACGGGGAGAGCTAGCAACGTGACGGCCGTGTCGATCGCAGAATTTTTTTTATTATTTATTGGTGCCTAGTGCGCCACGTAATTTTGGCTTAAAAGAATTTACTGGCATTACGAGCCCTTAGATTCTCGTAGGTGTAAGACTATTTTTTGGTGTTGCCTCTTCTTTTTACTGCTTTGCGTGTGCCTGCTGGCATGAGAGCCACCGACAGGAGGCGAGACGTTTGCCGTCGGACGAGAGCTGCTGCCTCGTTCGCACTCCACGCCGTCCGCGCCGCGCAGAGAAAATTCTCCACCGCAAAGCGAATAACTGCCTGATGTGGCGCAAGGGTCGGTTGCCCTCTTCGTGATTAGTTTTTTATTTTTTGTTTTAATTTAATATTATTTGCTACCGCCTATAATAGATTCCGCGAATATCGTCTGCCTTGACGGCGAAAGAGGGAAGTCCCTGTAAACTCGCGCCGAGAAGGAGAGCAAACTGTCGAGCGAGTGTCTCCCCTCCTCGTGCCTCCTCTGCGATAGATTTCGAGTTACTGCGCGCTACTTTGACTAGCTGAATCGCCTGCTCGAGAGGATGGCGCCGGAGAATAGTGACGCGGTCGTAGAGTGGGTCGACAGCCTGGAGGAAATCGACCTCGATGCTGCCTTACGCTGCCTTAAATTGAGCCTGGACGGAAGTGCGGGCGAAAAGCGCTATTGGCTGGTCCGATACCAGCTAAGATCGCAGCGACGGGCCAATCTGGCTTGGAGTGAAGCGGACGTAGCGGAGACTCGCTACGACCTGTGGCCCGTGGTTCCTTCGAGTGCGAGTGTCGCCGCGCCGTCGCGCAGACTTGCGCCGACGGAACACGGCGAAGTCGATTCATCGATGAACCGTTCACTAACGTAACTTTTGGCGATGGCTTTGGTGCCTTCGTGCCGGTGAGCACTTCAGCTCCGAGCGTGCTTATGGAGTCCGCGCCTACGTATACGAACGGAGGATAATTTTGCGACGGGTACTCCCACGCATAGTGGCACCAGAACGCCATTCGATCAGCAGTTTTCACTGGTGGAAAACCAGTCCCTGCTGAATACGGTGTGGGATGCCATGACCTCGGTGCAGACGTCCGTGCCTCTACCGGCGTCCAGGGTGCCGCTCACAACAAACGCCACGACGGGCGCGCGAGCGACCACGAATTTCTCGCCACGCCTACAATCATCCGCTTAGCTGCCTCTGTTTCCGCACGTGCCTACGTATGAGCTGCCGAACCCGGATTTCTCGTCGCGGCCTGGAACAGGCGCGACTGCCTCGCAGACTAATCCGACGGCTCCGCCACGGACGAGCGGCTTAGTGTCGTCTCCAAATACGCCACATCCCGTGCTAATGCACGCAGGCGAGATAGTACGCAAATGGCGATTAACATTCAGCGGAAAGAGGGACCATAACGGCGAGGAATTTCTGCTGAGTTCCGACTAGAATGCCCCAACTCGAACAATTGGGAAGAGTTTCTTCGTGCCCTCCGACGTCGCTTCGGGGGAGTCAACTTCCAGTTGCGAGTGCGTGAAGAGGTCCGCCGGCGGACGCAGGGTCTGGGCGAAGCGATCGCCGATTACCTCGTGGGATTGCGGCACATTATGAGTTACGTGGTGCCTCCGTACTCGGAAGGAGAACGGCTCGATTTTGCCTATGCGAATCTCCATCCCGACTACAGCGAGAGGATCGAGCGCGACCAACTCCGTGTCTTGGAGGACTTGGAGCGAAAAGGAGAGCAGTTGGAAGTAACTCGAATTTTAAGACGAGGATATGCAACGCCTCCATCGCCGCAGGAGTGCCTCTTTCCGGAGCACGCCTGCGTGACCGCAGCACCTGCAGCACGGCCAAGAATTGCAGCCGCGTTGGAAAGGAATGCTCGCACGGCCTCGCCCAGACAAGCCGCCACGTGCGACGGAAAGACAAGACGACGCCAATCGCAAATCTCGGGCTCATCCACTGCACCGTCACCGACACACAGTAGCCATGCCCCCATGGCCGCAATCGCGGCAACGGAGTACATGCCTTGCCCGGCTATTATGTCTAGCCTCTCGGATCCAAGCTCGCTGACCGTGTTTGTAGCCGACCCGCCAAAAGCTTCCGAGGTGAACGTTTCCGCCGCAGTGAACGAGACGGAAAATACTAAGCGAGAGGTAAAAAGCTACTGGTGCCACGCTCCGGTCTCCACCATGCGATCCTGCCTCAACCGAAACTGCGTGGAGCGAAGAAAACAGCGGGAAACGGAAGAGAAATATAAGGCAGCTAAGGCGTCTGCTAGGCATGACCTCCTGGTATAGTAGGTTCATAGAAAATTTCTCGGAGGTCGTGGAGCCATTTACCCGACTGTTACGCAAAGCCAACGCTCAATCCATCATAAAGGCCTTAGAGGAAAATATAATTTTCCGGTACGGTGCCCCGCAAGTACTGCACGCCGATAACGGCACCGAGTTTTGCAATCGTGCCTTGACGGCGAAACTTGCAGAGTACGGCATCAAGCAGTCGGCAACCCCGGTAAACCGGGTGTTAAAAACCATGCTTACTGCCTTTGTCAAGGAAAATCAGACGGACTGGGATATCCTCCTACCGCAGTTTCGCCTAGCAATAAACTCGGCGGTCCACAGCTCTACGCGTGTGTCGCCTGCCTTCCTCAATTTCGCTCGAGAGCCTCGAATGCCGGAAAATTCGTTGCTCCGAAAGGACAACCCGGACATCGTGCCTAACTCCACGAAAAATTGGAAAAAGCGCATGGAAAACTGTCAGCCGTCTACAATTCCGTCGCGCGTAACGTCGAAGACGCGTCGAATCGCCAAGCTGCCTACTACAATGCAAAACGCCGCGATTTCTCGTTCTCGTTGGGAGATCGCGTTCGGCGCCGGCAACACGTCCTCTCGTCTGCCTCACGTGGCATCAGCGCGAGTCTATCCCCGAAATTTAATTGCAATTATTGGATCGCGAAAAGTCTCTCACCGACTGTGTATATACTCGCGCTTACCTCGGGGAAAATAGTAGCGAAGGTCAGCTCGGAAGATATAAAGCCGTATTTCTCTTCCCAGCGAAACGAGGATGTATCTGAGGTGCCTAGTCTTCGACCTGACAGTCGGAGCGGACAAGCCGGTGATCTGGATCTCCAGACCGATGCCTCCAACTCCACCAATGCCTGCGGAGATGCACAGCGACGACGAGGTCGACCCCGTCGTGCCCGCCGCTCTCCCCAAGGTAATCGTCGCCCAATCTGCCTCGTCTCGCGGTGCGACCGGTATAAACGACCACGCTCAACGATCGTCTTCGCCGACCGCACGCCCCGGAGCGTGGCCGGTTCCCGACGCCGCCGCCTAACCGCAATCCGCCCCACCCCCAGGTATGCTAGAATTGTTGGTCATACTCCCATGAGTATCCAGCATGCCCTGAACGCAACCGACGATTCTGCCGGGGATGCGGAAGAACGGCAGTGTGCCTCGCCGACTGCCCCCGATGCAGCGACGAGTATATGAAGAAGCAGGGCTATCGAGGCCCCAGAAATCGCCCGACGATCGCTGATCAAATAGCGATGCATGAGCGCGACTGCCGCTACTTCGGAGAGCAGACGGATCCCTTTGCGCGGCCTCCCAAACGTCCTCAAGCAAAGAAGCACTGAGGCGGCGAAATTGCGCTATCTCGGTCCGGAAGATTATTTTTTTTTTTTTTCAATCATTGATTATTGTCTTTTCTTTTTGCTGCCTTAAATTATAAGGCCGCAGTGCTCCTTAGTATTTTTTTTGACAGATTTACCTCGTTTCTTTTTTGTGCCTCTTGGGCCGTACTTAATGTAATCAACAATGCCTTATAGGCTATGAATAAAAGTATTTTTACACATCAAATATAAATGTGTTCACACCTTTCTTTTCCTCGACATACATTTTCAAGTCAAATTTGTTGTTTTATATTCAAATGCCTCTATTTACGCTCTGCTGAATTGCATGGCCATCAGAGACAGCGAGCGGAATAAACCGCCTGCGCAGCCTCTATACTCTCATTTTTTGATGTTGTTTGTTTTGTTATAAAATAAACAATTTATTATGTTTCTGGCATGTTTGGCCAAAACCGAAACGTGAGTGGAGGAAAGTACTCTGGCTGCATTTTTTTTTATTCTGTATTTGCGTAGGCATAAAATAAAAAATAAAAATAATAAATAAACGCTCAATATAAAACGGTCCGAGACGAGAGGTGGAGGGACGTCCCTTCTGGCTGCTTATATTGCCTTTTAAGGCATTTTTAATATTTCAATTCGTGCGATAAACGTGCGAAATCCGCCACGTTACAATACATATGCATATATACACCTACATATGTATGTACATACTATATTCGCCAACAGTCGTAAAAAGAAATGTTCGAAAACAACGTTTCAGCTCAAAACAGAAAAAAAAATTTGACTCCAGAATATAACTCCGGTCCCTTTTGGTACCAGATCCGTGCTCTAAAGGTGAAAAGTATATTATACTGGTTTGAATGGATCGTTTTTCCACCTCTAATAAAAATGGAATATTTTTGAGAAAATTTTTTATCTGGTATGTGTGCGTTTATAGGTGTAGGTGTAAACATTTTGTACCTCGACAACGGATGTACCGATTTTCAAACTTTAAAATTCATTTTATTCGTTTTATTTGTGGGATGGTCGCTGAAAAATAATGTTTAAGATTCAACAATCTACTTTTGGTTTATTTAAGAACTTAAGCCTTTTCGATTTGTAGTTTTTTAGTTTATTGCCTATTGCAAGTTTAATACGTATAAAAATTATAATATTTTTTTCACAGAACTATCAATTATCTACAATTTCAAACATTATTTTTTAAAATAGCTTGCGTCGTTCAGTTGGTATTTAAAAAATGTTCTTTTTCGAGACGTAGATTATAACTTTTAAATCTCCCTATCAATCTTAATGCAATTATTAATAGTAATGTTACAATGAATTTGCTAAATTGTTAAGCATTAGATTTTTTATTTTTAAGAAAATAATGATATTATAAAAAAGTCTTTTTTCTACGATTGGAAATAGGAGTAAAACTACTCTAATATTTTTTAAATTTTATACATAATATTTATATAGTATATGTTATATTTATATAATATACAGCAAACACTTGCTTAATAAATATTGATGATATTTAAGTTTTTTTAAATATTTGTAATTGAAGAATGGTTTGATGAATTTTGATGTTTAACGTCTCATTTTATTTTTATTTTCATATTTTTTCAAAATATGATTTTTTTTAATTATGATTCCTCAACAACTGACAAAAAAGGAGTTAGAGGAAATGAAAAAGAAAATGAAAGACATAGAGGGAAAATGTCTACAAGTAATTGAAGAAAACGACGAACTTGTGAAAAAAGTGGAAAAGCTGGGAACGGAAAGAAAGAGAAAAAGAAAAGAGATGAACATCAAACTAAAAGAAAAAGACACGGAGATCAGAGAAGTAAGGAGATAAATGGAGAGATTAAAGGTATTGGAAATGGAAATAGAGTGGGAAGGAATAAAAACAAAAGAAGACAAAAAAAAGGAGGAAAAAGAAAGGGATCGTAAAGAGAAGGAAAAAATGAGAAGAGAGAAAGAAAGAAAGAAAGAAATGAGGATGAGGGAGAGAGCAAGAAAAGAGAAAGCAGAGATAGATAGATAGATATGTGTTTATTTGCATATAGATACAAAATTAAGTGGTAATAATGCATTTTTTTTATAGAACATAAAAAACAGTCTTTGTTTTCATTATTCTACATAAGATATTGCACTTACTTACTATCTACGATATCACATATGTTAAAATTTAATACAAAAATCAGTTAACACAAAATCAGTCTTCAAAATATTTAACAAGTAATATCACAGAGCGTCTTATCTTAAAATACAAACAAACAAGGTAAATCAAGGGGTCTATATCTATCGGTCAATTGTATTTTAAAATTTAAACATTCACTCATTTCATACATGCACCCACTCACACTAATAAATACACTCACACAATTTAAAAACGATGTATAGGGGACAAAACAAAATAAATTAACATAAAGAAAACCCATCTGTCTGTCCCCTATGTGAGTGTAAGTCTATAATATTTTTAATATTTTTGGCGCACAAAGATCACAGGCCCCGTCTCCGAGTGACTAGGGATCGAGCTCGAGGAGGTGTTTAAGGACCGCCGCTTTAAATCCGCACAAAGATGGAAGGTTGCGCAGACTTATTGGGAGAGAGTTCCAATAGCGCGCACACTGAATCTGGAATGATCTCATACCAGTTTCCGTGCGCACTCTTAGCACCGAGAGTTCTTGTGCATCACCCCTGCTAGTGCATCTGGACTGGTGTTTATGAAAAAAGCCGCTAAATAACTTGGTTCATTGAGTAGAAGGATTTTATACATAAGGATGGCGGCAAAATACATCCTTCGACTGTCAATGCGCAACTAGGCGAACTGCTTTCTATATGGAGTGATGTGCTCTTCCCCCCTAACACCATATGTAAATCGCACACATGTGTTATTCAGTCTCTGTAGCCTAATTCTTTGCTCGTCGGGCGCGTCAAGACATACGACGGCACAGTAATCAAGATGGGGTAAGACTAGAGCTTCAACCAGCCTTCTGCGTAAGGCCTCGGTGGTGCATGGACTTATAAACCGCAGGCTTTAAAAGGCTTTATTAAATTTTTTTGTTATACAATCGACCTGCGGTTTCCATGTTAATTTACTATCTAATGTAACACCGAGGCTCATGATGGCGTCGAAAAAAGGCACAAGCACTCCTCCTCCCATATCAACTTCTGGCAATCCCATTTTGACCAAGTCATTAACGTATTTACGAGAACCAAATAAAATTGCTTTGGTCTTGCCAGCATTGAGACGGAGGGACAACCACTCGGCCCACATCGACACCAATCGTGCCGCATCAGACAGGCGAGCTATGCCCTCCATAAGTTCACCCGCAGGAGTGAAGAGAGATAGATAGATAAATAGATATAGGTTTATTCGTAATAATTTATAAAATGTACATGTTTATACGATATAGATATTTCTTTGAAGTATACATTTTTTTTTTTTTTTTTTGGTTTTCGCAATCGCCCATTTTCAGTCTTTCTATGATATCACAGCTTATTCAGTCTTACATTATTACAGTCATCAAAAAGTTAGAACTTAAAGTAATATCACAGAGCATCTTAATTAATATACAAATAAACAAATTTAATAAAAAGGAGCGATCGATATCTATCAATCTAATTGTTTAAAAAAAAAATAAAAGAAACTTTACAACACAATCACACATGCACTCATCCTACCACACACTCACTCACGCCAATAAATACACTCACACTTTCTAAAAAATAAGTATATGGGACAGAACATAATAAATTAACAAACAAAATTTGCAGTTCTGACCCAAACGTGTAGTGTAAGTCACCAAAATCAAACGCATAACGAATCACAGGTGCAACCCGCGGCAGGGCTAAGAATCAAGATCAAGCAGGTGTTGATAGATCGCTGTCTTAAATCTGCGCAAAGATGGTAAGTTGCGCAGAGAGCCCGGGAGGGAGTTCCAAAAGCGCGCACATTGAACTTGGAAAGATCTCATTACTGCCTACGTGCGCACCCTTGGTATTGAAAGTTCCTGTGCAATACCCCTGCTAGTGCTCCTAGGCTGATCCCTGCTGAGAAAAGCTGCCAAATATTGAGGTTCATGTAATCGAAGGATTTTATACATAATAAATGCAGCAAAATAATTCGTTCGAGAATCAGAACGCAACCAACCCAGTTGTTTTCTATAGGGGGTGATATGCTCGTCCCTCCTAACACCGTAGATGTATCTCACACATATATTACTCAGTCTCTGTAACCGTATTCTTTGCTCGTCGGACGTATCAAGCAACACTACAGCGCAATAGTCTAGATGGGATACGACTAAGGCTTCAACCAATCTTCTGCGTAAAGTCTCGGTGGTACATGCTCTTATAAAGCGCAGGCTGTAAAGAGCTTTATTTACTTTTTTAGTTAAACAATCGACCTGCGGTTTCCACGTTAATTTACTATCTAATGTAACACCAAGACTCATGACTGCGTTGGAAAAAGGCACAAGCGCCCCTTCCCCCAAGTCAACACGTGGCAATCCCTTTTCCTTTATATCATTAACATATTTTCTCGAACCAAACATTATAGCTTTGGTGTTGCCAGTATTGAATCGAAGAAACGAGCGCCCCGCCTACATCGACACCAGCCGCGCCGCATCAGACAGACGAGCTATTCCCTCCAGAATTTCATTTACAGGATTCTACAGATAAACCTGGAGGTCATCGGCATATAGTATATGCCTGACGACCCGACGATCAAATAGATCTTTTAGGTCATTGATATAGAGACTGAAGAGCAGAGGACCGAGGACCGACCACTGTGGCACACCCAAATTTGTTTCAACCCATGAAGAACAGCTATTTTTTGATAGCACGCGTTGAGTACGGCCTTGTAAATACGATTTAATCCACAGGAGTGGGGACCTCGAGAACACGATCGCGTAATCTGCTTAACAGCCTCGAAGGAGAGATGGTATCGAAAGCCTTACTGAAATCGAAAAGCAACAGCAAGGTCACCATTCTTCTATCAATGCCTAGGCGTATGTCATCAGTTAGTTTAAGCAGGGCTGTCTGAGTTCTGTGATGCTGTCGGAACCCTGCTTGTAAAGGATCAAGAATGCTGTTTGCAGCGAGATACTCCGAGATTTGGGAGTGTCCAATCTTCTCGAGTACTTTGGAGAGAAAGCACAGTAGGACAATAGGATGAAAATCCGACGTAGATGACGGTGCTGCAATCTTTTTTAAGGCAACCAACTGCGCTCTCTTTCAAGTAGTCGGAAAGACTCCCTGAGCAAAGGAGGAGTTGAATAAATGAACTATATAATTCCCCAACACTGGCAGAGACTTAACTACTACGCTTGGCGGTATGTCATCCACACCCCTCGCCTGTGATGAAAAATGGGAAATTGCGAGAACTACATCAGCAAAATTAATTGGCTTGAAGGAAAACCCATCTTCAGAAGCAGAAAAAATAATGTCCATCACATCCTGAAATCTTCATTGGGTGCGACCGAGACACCTGCAAAGTGCGAGTTAAGCTCGTCCGGCGTGAAACCATGTAACTCCTCCTTGCTCTTTGGCAAGAGGCCAAGGTTATGCATCTCCTTCCAGATATCATTCAATCAATTATAATCAAGAGCATCAGATAATTGATTACTTAAATAGGAGGTGCGCTCTTGGTCCATACGCATCTCAACCTCATTGCGAAGACGAAGAAACTCATCTAGCAAGACAGCACTCCCGGTTCTTTTATTTTGGCGATGCGTAGCGTTTCGTTGATTTATGAGGAGCTGAAGTTCGGTCCTAATCCATGGTGCTTTTTTCTTACGTGGAATGACAGTTTTTAAAGGTGCTAATTCATTAATAGCTTCAAATAGATTTGAGCCGAGACTATCAAGCGCCCCATCTAAGTCAAAGTCTGAGTCTGGTAGGTTAAATGACGACCAGTCGCAGTGACACAATAATTCATTCAGCTCCTCATAATTTATCTTATGATAATTTCTAAAACTAAAAACATCATTTGGAGGAGAAACAATACAAAGGTCAATAGTGACATCAATAATGCTGTGCCTACTGCGAAAGGGTGCCAAATTGTTCCCAAAGTCACGTACCGTATCGTTATCGTCAACAAGTAGTATGTCAATCCATGTAGGAGATGTGTCGGTATGATGCGTTGAGTCGTGCTGGATGATCTTAAGGGAGAGTTCATTCGAAAGATTCCTAATAAACTCTGCATCACCACTCGCCGCTAACATGTCTGCATTCAGATCCCCCATGATAACTTTATGGCTGTAATTGCCGCATAAATCTCGTAAGGAGGGAAGAAAATCAGGGTCTCTATTAAAAGCAATTTTTGGGGGCCGATAAACTATTCCCACCAAGAGAGAGAGAGAGAGAGAGAGAGAGAGAGAGAGAGAGAGAGAGAGAGAGAAGATAGAAAGAAAAAGTACTGATAATAAAAAAGGAAGAGCAGCAGAAAAAGGAAAGGAACTAGAAGAATGGATAAAAGATAAGTTGGGAAATAAAAGAGAGAAGTAAAAATAATAAGAGGTATAGAGAATAAAGAGTCTACGAAAGTTTTTTTCAGGAGCTGAAGAGAGAGATGATATGTGGGCAAGGAGAGAGAAGTTAAAAAGGAGATTTGATATGTATGTGGACGTATGGATGACCATCGAGGAGAGGAAAGTAAGATATGGACTGAGAGGCAGGGCGAAAGTGCTGGAAGAAAAAGACAAAAGATAGGTATAGAAGCAGAATTTTAAATGGAAAAGGACAAGGTAAAGATTGGAAAATATTGGCACAGATGGGAAGACGGCAAATGGAAAAAATGTCAAGAAGAAAGAGAAAGGCATTAAAAACAAGAACACAGAATGTAAGAGTAGGATAAAGAAGAACGTTGCGCAAACAAAAAATATGTACTCTAATGTTATAAAAAGCCAACCAAAAAATGCAAATGGAATAGAAAAATGAAGTTTACGATTATATAGCCACAGAGATTGTGCAATACTTACCCAAAGTATTTGAAAACTGTGACCAATATAAGAATCTGTTAGCTCATGCAAGCAGATGCGTGCTCCTTTTGCATGCGGTTGGCCGATTTGGGATTCCCTGTTCAGTCTCTCGGCGTATGAACTGCACGCGCTTCCTCGCCTTCTTACTCTCCTGTTTCCTACTACTAGCGTTTGGAGCCTGTTCTTCCATCAAACCACTAGCGCTACTTCTCTTCCCATTATCCACTTTGATTCCTTCTGTTTGATAGCATTCCTTCTGTTATTGCGGTTTGGAAAATTCAGTTTCTTCCTGAGTGTCATGTTGCATAGACTTTCTATGTACATCACGAGACTCGGGAGAACATTTTCCGTTTTCATAAATGCTTTAATAGTACATTACGCAACTAGTGGGCGAAGGAGATTATCTCGACGAGAATGAAGCTTCGATTGGGTAACAATCATACGAGTTGTGACAACCTAAGCGTACGTGTTGCGTTCAATATTTTTCGTCACTCTAACCACAAAATCGCATGTTTGATGCGACTTTACGGCTCTCGTGATGAAAAATACGGTTTGAGACTAGGGCGTAAGAGGATTTTTCCCTCACTCGAATTTTCGACCTCGCTTCGCTCGGCCGAAAAACGTCTCGTGAGTGAAATAATCCTCTTCCGCCCCCGTGTCGAAATGTACTATTTCCATACAACGTGAGCAAAGGCCGATTTTGCACGCGAATGCGCAAATATTCATCAGAAATGTAGTAAATATTAGGATATTTTCTGAATTTTTGAATTCATATTTTTACTATACTGAAATATAGCCACTTGATCGAAAATTTATACAGTTTACAACAATAATTAGAAAAACTATTTATGTCGACTGACCTCTACATAAACTAATAAATATATTTTTGTCGGTCTTTCAGACTCTTGATAATAGTCGCAATCAGATTTCCCTTGTTTAAAATCACCCCTGTAGAATCTGTAATAAATGTAAATTAATTAAAGCCTGAAATTAACCCTGTTAGCAAAGGATAATCTAACTGCATCCCACCACCAAAAATATCCAAACTGTCCGCCGTTTCTAACCCGCTCTGGCTCCTCCTCGGGGATTGAGGAGGAGCCAGACTACTCAACATTCCACAACCCTGTACATTAAGAAACTCAGAAAGAATGATAATTGTTATCTAATTTACTTGACACTAACATCAAATTTACATTATTTCGACTTCTTAAAATGTGAATACTTTCAAAACTCGAAACATAATATTCAAGTTTTCTTTAGCAATTATAATAATTTAGCAAGGTTTCTTAGTATATATAGGAATATAGTTATATAAGGGTTATATATCAAAGTTGATATTTCAGTCCCTGAGGAGGAGCCGGAGTAGAGTCGAAACATCGAACAGTTTGGGTATTTTTCGTGGTATGGTGCAGTCAGATTACTTTTTGCTGTCAGGGTTGATTTCAGGTTTTAATTAATTTACATTTATTACAGATTCTACGAGGGTGATTTTAAAGAAGGGTAATCTGATTGCTACTACTATTAAGAGACTGTAAGACCGATAAAAATATATTTAATAGTTTACAACATTTGTAATTGTCATAGATGTAGTAAATAATCTCAAATAGTCTCAAACGTAGAGTCTATCCCGCTATTATTAAAGATTGTAGTAAAAAATAATAGACCATTCATCTCTGTGTAAAGTTTTAATTATATTCAAAAAGTATCTTGCAAATAATAATGCACTATAAACTGACAAAGATTTTTCTATTAGTCTTACAGTCTAATCAATATTAATGGGCAATCAGATTGCCCTTGTTTATAATTACCCCCGCAGAATCTGAAATAAACTTATATTTAACCCTTAAAAAACATATATTAGTAAAGGACAATCTGATCCCCCCTCTCCCCTTTAACAACTTCCCATTACAACTTAAATTAATAAAAAATGATAAATGTTATCTAATTTACCTGACTTTATCATTAATTTACATTATTTCGATTCCTTAGAATGTGGATATTCTCAAAACACTCCCTCTTATATTTATTACTAATTCCCTGTTCTAAAACCTCCACACTCCCGAAATCGAAAGAATGCAAACAATTCAAACAATGTTCTTTTAACCCCGAAGTAACATTTGTGGTCCGTAAACTATATTTATGTTCTTACATTCTTTTTTTCAAATATCTACCCGTTTGACCAATGTAACATCCATTACAATCCCTACAATTAATTTTATAAACTACTCCTGATTTTAAACATTTATCATCCTTGTCTTTACAATTATTAAATAGCCTACCCAAATTATTATCATTTCTAAAGAAAACATGAATATTCGTTTTCTAAACACCGTTTTAATCCTTTCTGACAATCATCTAACATAAGGTAAACTGAAATATGCATTCT
>UELV01125559.1:0-10390 GCA_900490015.1 Megastigmus stigmatizans | reverse complement strand
GGCAAAAGGGGTGGAGGGGTGAGAGGCAAGAGAGAGAGAGAGCAGGAGCAGGACAATCAGTGTCAGGTGTTTGCCCGGCCTGATTAACGCTGTTCCTCCACCGCGTCGCCAGGCCGGGATAAGGTATGGCTGACTACCTACTAGCTGTATCGGCTGTAACGCGCTTAACTGGCGAGGGTTTGCGACTACGAAACAGGCCTGCCAATTTCGCTCTTCTCTGTCCTCTTCGCTGAACCGACGCATTGGCCCTTGTTTGCACTTGGTCTGGCAAAGCATTCATTGCCCTGATTTCAATCCCTCAGACTCAACCCCTAACTCGAAACAAGATAAACGCAGTGCAAGGACATTGAATCTTTAGCGAGACACACACAGAAATAGAGCCGGCTCTACTCCTCCTTCTGTCGTTTCTGCTGCTGCTGCTGCTGCTTCCGCTCGAGCCCCACTTTTCAATGCTTTCGAGCTGAACAAAGTTTATAATACGTTTTCTGACCCGCTGAGCAGCACTTGAAAAAACTTCATTGTTTCAGAAGTGCCTATATATGTTTCAAATCACGATGAACAAAGTATGAAAATATTTCGAGCGTACGAAAATTGTGTATTAAAATCTTTGGGGCGTCGCTGAGTTCTTGCTATTTCAATTAACTTTCCTATTAGAAATTATTGATTATTCTTCGTACGTACATATTTACACTGCATCAAAGTACCGACAGACTATACATTACATAACAGTACATAACAAATTTGAACGATAAAACCATTTTATGCGAAAACAATATATTTTTATTATCTAAGAATTTTTAACTAATTATTTTATTATCGCAATTCAGAAATTCGATATTTACTTAAAGTTCTTATTACATAATTTTTCTTTGTAGTATAAGTGCTTTTTTGAATGACTTAAATTGATAAGTCAAGCACTTTTGCTAATCTAGTCTATTTTTAAATCCAATAGAAATATAATTTATGTTTTTATATTGTATTCAAAAAATTTACAGCTTTCAATACGTAAAAGAAATATAAGTTATTATACTTCAAAATATGAAGATAAAATTAATAGTAGTTCATTGGTAAAGCTTAGTTGTAACAAGCGCTAAGAGGAAGGCTTACTGTATTATTCTAGGAAGATGAATAAGTAATAGACTAAAGAGAAACTATGTTATCGTATCAGGTAGATAGCTATTCGGTAGTCGGTAACGTAGATTCCCGAATGAGGCAGAGCTTCGTGTTATTACGGAGGATGCGACGAGCACAAGCTTACCCTAGAAACGCCACCTGTCGGTATCGAATCTACGTTACTTTCTCAGCAAAATGGATGAGCTACCCTCTCGCGTTCCGAGGTGGCGCAGCTGAATTTTTTATTAAGTCGATCGATTCTACGTAGCTACCCTCGTCTCTCCAGTTTTGTCAAACATAAATAAAGAAACTTTTGGTAAAGCAAAATAAGAACACCGCGACCACGCTGCATTCCTTTGTTTATATAATTGTATAACCTAAGCTATTGCGACATGCAAATGTGCAGCCACCTGTCTTTGATGAAAGACCCTTTTAATTCTTAAATATAATCGTAAAATATTCAGATTTTAATTACGACTATAAATTTATTTATTGATAGAATGGTTGATTGAAGTGACGACTGTTGCACTATTTAGAAAATAAAATTTGTAATATTTCTTACATTCACGAGTCGACACCAAGCTATTCCATTTCCTTTAGGTCTTTATCTCGATTTTCTCCACAAAGGCATCATGATAAATTGAATAAAGCACGAAGCGATAAATTAATTAAAAATGTTGCTAAATTTCGCAAACTACCTCTCTCTCTCTCTCTCTCTCTCTCTGGTGCTCTAGTCTTGTCTCTGTCGCTCCCCGCGCTCGCGCTCCCCCTTCTCTTGCTTACTTTGATGTCGAGTAAAGTCTTGCTGCATAATCACAAAGTAGATGTGTAAGTAGTCCCTGCGCACTTTCGCGAAACCTCTGGCCGCAGGCTGAGGCTCCCTCCTTCTCTCCCACGCTCTCGTGTCGGCTCGGTACTCGGCACTCGCTATATACACTCTCTCTCTCGCTGCTCTACTCCTTTTCTCCGGGGTTGACGCGGGGTGGCGGTGGCGGAGACTCGCGGTAGGACGATAATTGTTTCGCAGCCGCACGAAGTAAAGCTCTTTATGCCGGAGCTTTATTTCGCGGTCATCGGACCACATGCAGCAGTCGAGGGAGAGAGGCGCAAAGGCGACCGCCGGGCGTAAGCAGCGCGCGCTCCCAAGGAGAAGCTGGATTAATTAATAACTATCTCCGACATGAAGCCGCTGCGACATTAAGGCTAATCTAGAGGATCGGCCCCTGAGCCCCGGGAGCCTCGAACTCGAGCCGCCGCCGCCAGCCGCCAGCCGCCAGTCCCGGAGCCGAGAGCCGAGAGCCGGGAGAGCTGCCGCCCGAAAGCGGGAATTAAATCAGTGCTTATTTGTCAGGAGCGAGCGCGGGACGCTGTTTTTTATCCCTGCCCTTCTGGCTGCCGTCGTCGTCGAGCCTCGGGACTTCTCGCTGGATTAGCGCTGCGCACCCAGGCCGTCTGGCTTGCGCTACTGTCTACTATCGCGCGTGTCCGGCCCTGCTCACAGCTCCTCTGCCCACCCGGCTCGCTTCCAATTTTTTAAGCGTTGCGCTCCTTCTCAATTTCTCCTCTTTCTCAGCTCATCCTCCTCATCCTCCTCATCCTCCTCTTCCTGCTCTTTTTCTGTGTGAAATAGCTTACTTTAACTTTCCTCTGCTTCGAGTTCTTGATATGCAGCTTTAAATTAAGGATTTGCAGAGTAATGCACTTGGAAAAGAATTCATTTCTTTTAAGGCGAAATATTTGTCCCGTCAAATACTGAAATCAGTTGCAGAAATATTAGCAGCTGCATTAATATTAATGAGAATTCGAAAGATGGGCCGTCAAAATATAGCTCGAGTAATAACTTCTTTATTTAAAACTTTTACAAAGAAGCCAGACCATTATTCGAGAATTTTTGTAAAAAACTGATTGTATTTTAATCTACAAATATTCAATACCAACCAAGATAAAATCTTTTTAATTGAATATTTATTGAAATGTACATTATTAAAAAAAATAAAATGGAATCTTTTTAAATCATAAAAAATACAAATAATTTCCTGATAGATACTTGGCTAGAGTTTATGTGAACATATTATATACACATAACGTTCAATGCAGCTGTATATTACAGTATATATACTACCTTAAAAATTATAATTCAAATTATATTCTATTATATTATACTAATTTTAATTTATGTATATGTCGCTCGAATTAACAATTCACTGTAACTTTGTAGGTTTTAATAATAACATGTAAAATCAGACAATAACATTTCGAAAATGTTCTTAAATTTATTAAAATATTTTCAAATATATAGTATGTACACTGCAATAAAAAAGCTTTCTTGTAAAGCAAACTTTTATAGAATTTTGAAAATTGAGTGGTTTCTCGGGAGGAAACATCGTCAGGTGCATGGGTTTCTGTACAGATTTTTTAACATAAATTCGCCATTTCTGAAATATTTATGAAACTCATAGCAAACATATTCCAATGAAGTACGATAAATCAAATTTGATTATTTTAACGAGTGACTGACCGAGTTTGGCTCATACTACTCATAAAATATTTATTCGTATTATATAAATAAATTATTTTCCCTTTCATATAAATAAATGACTTATCTTAAATTAATTTCTGCACAGATAGAAGTAATCTCTTAAAATTAAATGGGTAATGAAACTGACAAAGTCATTTAATAACAAATACTGTATGCTTCATGCACATTGAGTCTTAGATTATACAAACACAAAATGGATTTAACCTCAAATAAATGATATAATGATAACTACATTATGTATATACTATAGATTAATGCTATAGATGAATTTATTATAATTTCTAATTCTGTAATTTTTGCTAGTTATTCAGTATTCATCTTTACATAGCTCTACAGAACCTGCGCACAAAATGCTTACAGCTAGCTTTACCACGATTATATATAACTTCAGCAGTTTTAATTTGGCTTGTGTACATAATATTATAGCTAGACTTATTACAGTTGTTACTCCACCACTAATAATGATGCAGTTACATCTGTAATTCTAAAATGAAAATATCAAGTCTGATGTAATGTATAATACATAAATTATACAGTGGGAATTAAACAATTTTCCATATATGACGAAAAAGAAATATCTTTTATTTCTATATATATGGTGTTCTATATATTGTTTTCTTATTTGCATGTGGCATCTGAAGTATCGGTTTCAATGTAAATTTTGACTATCTGACGAAAAGATAAATTATGCTCTAAAAGTGAACTTCTTCTCTTGAATCATAAATTAGTCATACATAAAATTGATAAGTTTAAGCGAAGCACCTAAGAATTCTGGATAGCGCATAAACTCAATTTTTTTCGACGATGCGCGGCATAAAGTATTAAAAAGCAAGGAGGTGGTGAGCTTTTAGAATTTTCCTGAATATTTCAAGGAAAAGTAAGCCTTCGCCGGGAGAAAAGGAAAAAAGTCTTTTGAACTTGCCAGGGAAGAAAGAAGTTGCGAGGTGATTTGGTCCTTAAAAAAATCCAGCAGTTCACAGTCGAGAGCAGGGGCTGTTTTTCATAAACGCTTCCGAAATATTTCTCTCCTCGCCGCTCGTATTAGATATATTGCATTGAAAAAAAGGCACAGACAGGCGGGCGGCGGTGGACGTAGAGAGAAAAAGGAAAGCCGCCGGTAAGTTTTATCTGGTCCGCACGTAAAAGTTAATGGAAAAGAGCTCGGCTGTACCCAAGGCACGGTCTCTCGGCCTCCCGAGTCTCCCTTCCTTCCTTCCTTCCTCCTCTTTTTTTTTTATTTTATTTTTTTTTCAAAAGTGGCTCGAAGGGAAAGTTCACCTTTGCGTTTTCGTTGTCGGCTCAGCTCTCGCCGAACGCACAGTAGCCGAGAGCAGAGCAGACCGAGAGGTGCGCGCGTGCGCGCACCTACGCATATATACATATATACGGAGTACAGTAGCAGGGCAGTTGCCGAGAGCCTGCAGAGCGAGCTGGAAGACGGAGGAGGAGGAGGAGGCGGAGGCGGAGAGCGACCCTCAAACGAGCTGCGCCGTTCTGCTACTGTGCTCTTTCACGATCGGATCAGCTCGCTCTCTTGAGCTGAGAAAGAGGAGCGAAAAAAGCAGAAGAGGGAGGAAGGAGCCGAGGGAAAAAACGCGGGCCGGCGGACGGGGTCGAGCTCTCTGCGTTTAAGCGAGTCGTCACATTGGTATGCAGCCTCGTCGACGGGTGTCCGTGGCAGCGCCTGTTATTTCGCGAAACGGATCTATTTTGAGGGTGCCTGACCCTTAAGTGATATGTGCCGGGCATACAATGGGGGGCTGCATGGAGAGCGAGTGAGCGAGGGTGGCAACGCGCGTTTGCCGATGACTGCTCCTCTGCGCCAGGGCCGCCCTCTCCCTGCTCGCTCTCCTCGTCCTGTTCACCATATCTACATGTGTTTTCCATTCGTTAGAGCGACCGGGGAATCTGAATATTTATCTGTCTTATCACAACGTCACTCGATACCGAGTACCATTTACAAAGGGAATCATTTTACTATCAAACTTATCGCTCTCGTTTCCCCTGGTCAGAATAGAAATACTCATTTCATTCCTGCAGGACTCCGCTGCTGCTGCTGCTGCGTGCCCGTATATATTAATCATGCTTTTATCGTCTGCGACATTCAGCCGTATTAATTGTATTTTCAAAAAGCGTTATTCATCGGGTGTTTTGAAAATGATTCGGTTTGGCTGCCGCTGCACTTATTAATTTATCCGATAGACATATCCAAACTTTGCTAAATTCACTGAATAGAAAATTATAGATATGTAGGTACAAACTCGATCCGCCCTAGCCTTGTACACTTCAATTCTTTTTTAGTTCAATAAATTAATTATAATCTCATTAATTTTAAATTTCTAAGGCTCAATTGGATCTTTTATCAAAAATATAAGAGTATCATCACCTCAAAAAAGTAATCATTTCATAAAACAGTGCACGAATAAATGTTTAATTAATTGAGATCTAACTTTAATAAGGTTAAAAGAAAAAGAATCAATTTCATAACGCTAAAAGAACAAATCTTAAAAATGTCAAATTGGATCACATTTATAGATTGATTTAGTTAAAAGCGAATTTATATATGTATATATTATTAGTATGAAAAATGTTTTGATTGGTTTTCTTAATTGAAAGGAAATATTTTATAAAAGATCGAGTTTTAAAAATGAAGAGCAGACAAATGTAAAATAACGCTGATACTGAATCGTTTTTTTAACATCCTGTTCAAGTAAGGGGGTCAATTTTACTTAATCGAATGTTATTCTACATTCTATCTTACAATATAGATTTTCCATGCTGACTCTAAATAATGCATTTCATTTCAATCTCGTGATCACTTTTCTTACAATTTTCTTCAAACTTGGGGTATTTCTTTTTTATAATATTATACATCACTGATCAAAGTATCAGGAAGCCTAGCGTCATAGAAATCGAGAATATCAATCTTAAACTTTTGATATTAGCATAGAATGGCTATACTAACTCTTGCCGAAGGTCGAGATACGTTTTTCAAGAGCAAATGAATTGAACAAAGAAGTACGGCTTTGAACATTAAATTGGTGTATCTCGGAGACAGAAAATCGTAAGGAGGTGATTCACAATGGATTTTGAAGGGTGCGTTGAGTACCTCATAAAACCATTTGCCAAAACAATGAAAACATTTTTTTAACTTTGTAATTTAAGATATCTCAAAAATCAATTTTTTTTAGCTATCTAGAGAATATGCAGGGCGACTACTTTTTATTTCAGATTCATGTTTAGAACGCCAAAATACATAGGAATAATGTGGCCTCATCCCCAGAGCAATATACTTTTTTTTTGTGGACCTGTATTATGTATGGGAAATTTTTACACGGGTAACTAGATTATTTTATTAAACTTTTTTCGTTATTTATTGTAAACGAAACCGGCGGATTCTACTGGGTTTTTAAAAATAGCAAACTATAACATAGTGCGAGTCGATCGGTTAGGCAAGGGAGGCGAGCTAGTAACCCGTTTTATTCATAATTCTATATGTTTTTAAATCATTGGCCAGTCTCAGCAACCGGAAATATACTTTAAAAGGCTGGAATTTCTTTTTGCACTACGGCAATTGAAATCTGTTAAAGTATTGTTAGGTACTATTTATAGTCTACCGAAATGCGGTCATTGATCGTATATCAAAGAGGCCCTTATCAACTGTAATGCAGGATACGATTATACTGTATTGCTTGGTGATTTTAACATTAATTGGACTGCATCATCTGCGCCGTGATTTACACGTTCTATGTGCAGCCTCTAAGGTTTAGGAAACACGGGCATTAAATCAGATATCGGATTTTTTACGCTACATGACCTCACAGATAAATTCCAGTCGGGATTCCATCCAGAATCTAGAATCATTGATAATGAGCTAAACATAGAGATAGCTCGGTAGTTCGAAGTGAAACGTTTATTATTCTCTTTTTTATAGATAGGATGTACATAGGAGGATTCCAAAATGTAGGAAAAATCCCATTACGAAGAGAACGATAAAAAATGTCTATAATAGGTTCGGATTGACTTGCTTGACAAAACTTCAATAAATAGTAAGAGACTCCATCAAACCCATGATTTGGATTGTCCTCGGCTCTGACTAGAGCACTAGACGCTTATTTATTCTACCAAGTGATACACGACGAAATACCCTTAGTCGGGTTACTTTTATTAACAAAGGACGAAAAATTCTTAATATTATTTTTAATAGATTTTCCGCGCCATTTATATGATCTTTATAAACTGATCTCGATCTATATACATATACATAAGGCTCGCAATTTTTTAAATTGTATATAATCACATAATAGACTAGAACTTTTCCATTTGGAATGTTGAACTTTTTTTATCACGCATCAACAATTTGATTTCCTGATTATACCAGGGAGGATAGGAACTCGAAAACAAGACTTTATATGGAACGCACGAGCTTATTGCAGAATAAACGCACTTATAAAACTTTGTAACAGCCGTATCAATGTCCTCTGTGTTCAATGGAGAATCCCAGTCACAGAATGATAAAATTTTATTGAAGCGAAGGAAATCCCCCTTTACAGTGTCAAATTTTGAACAAGAGTCACCAATATACCTGCTAAAACAAAGATGAATATCGAATAACGCAGGCTGATGATGGTCATCCGTAGAGATGAGTTGATCCGGAGATTTGACTGCAGTGGCAAATAATGGAGAAGCAAACAGAATTCCAAGGGATATTGGGGATGTTAGATTCACTAAATATTGCATACTTGCTATTACGATTTGCATCAGTGACGTATTCGAGAGACTCTGTATGCAATTGCTATGCCTTATGAGATGAAAGTGGTGGAATGTGTGCAGCCCCAATGATAATTTTTGTCAGGCTACAGTCTAGGCCGAGGAACAGGTGTTCGATTGAATAATTGTTCAAAACCTCTATCACAGGAATAAAAATCTTGACAGCAATCATGACACCACCTCCTCGACCAAGATCACCAGTACGTGGATATCTGTCGTGCCTGAATATATAAAAACTTGGAATGAAGATGTAAAGATGAGGATGTCAATGTAGAATATCAATCTTGTGTTTTAAACTATGGACAATTACATAAAATGTTTACTTTCAAGTTACCAACTACCACTAAACTTCTCAGTTTTGTTATTTACTTGATTGTCTCAGAAATCTCTCCTGGGAATATTGATACTTTACCATATTTCACAATCTTGATGTTGTTTCAATTTTTGTTTTCTAGTTTAGTTTTTTCTTTTATTTTTTGTTAACTTCTTTTTAGTAATTCTAGTTTTGATATATGTAAGCGAATGTAATGTACAATTATATATGGATGAGACTCTGGTGGACCATTAGTCCTTACAATTAGTCTTAATAAAATTGCATTCAATTTAATTCAATTCCTTCTCTCTCACTGCCTCTCTCTTTATACCTTCTCCAATAATCAATATTTCTATCACAAGCATGTTTTTAAGCTCACTTTAAAAATAAGTGCTACTTGAGCTATTATTAGTTGGGAGCCTCTCCAAACTGTCACTGAGTTTCATAAGTTCATTTAAAAGCGAATCTTAAGGCGAATCTTTTGAATCGCTCGGCTCAGTTTAACGCAATTAAGTGATCAAAGGATGCTTTAATTTATTGTGAAATATCGCATTCTTTTCAAATTTTATCTGTTTATAAGAAAACGTCTGGCGTACCCACATTTCAGAGTCTCTACTCTCATTGCAATAATGTTCTAGATAGTAAAAAATAAAAGTATTTTGAAAGCAGCCTTTTTAGATGACGAATCAAGACAAAAGCGCACTTGACGTATTAAAGGATTAAAATCTTAATTGAAACCAGCATTAATATTGGAGTTAATTAATTAATTTCACTAGTCGGGTACTCAATACTGGAAAAGGCAAAAAGTGGGACCTATATACTGGAAGAATGAACAAAATACACGTAGTTAACGCCAATAAAAATATCGGGTGTACGTAATAACAGACTGAATTAATTCAGACCTTTTAAGTTACGTTTACTCAACATTATAAAAATTTTCTTGTTCTAAAATATAATTTATTTTATAAAAATATGTTCGAAAGTGCGCTTCAAAAAATGTAAACAATATTACTATTTAACTTAAGTTTCATGCAAAGCAGTGGAATTGTTTAAGTAATAACGTACCAAGAACTATCTAATTACAATATAGTTATAACGTTTTGAACAATGTGACGTCCGAGAACGACAAATACAAACTCTATTTAATATTGTGCATACACACTTTGCATTAAACAATGCGTGTACGCTGCTCCTTTTTGAGCCAATGTATTTAAACACTCTAGCTCGGGATGGAGCGTTTGTGTAATTGAAACGCGTGAAAATCTTGACTGAATCGGTAATATGATATGTATTATTTGTTAATATTTATTTAACCCGATTTTTACTAGAACCGAATTTTTAAATTTTTATTTTTAATTTGAAGTTAATTTTTAATTTTGTATGATACGCGATCTCAGGTTTTCGGCCGATTTTCAGGTGTAGCCCTTTTATATTTAATATTGGCTCTAACCAATAGTTACGGTAATAAAACCTTAACCACTATTATTAGTAGTAGGGATTTTATTGTTAACTTTGGCTACAAACCATATAATAACAACCTATCCTATTGAACAATCCTGCCAGTTCGCAGTTGCTAAACGGTCCGGATTTGTTTATAGGTAGGTAATTTCTAGCAACTCTTCGCGCCTATCTGTATAGATGGTCCAGAAGTGTAT
>UELV01125340.1:0-17293 GCA_900490015.1 Megastigmus stigmatizans | reverse complement strand
TCATATCAAGGTATTTCTGGTTCGATACTACCCAATCTTAAATATCGAAGCTGTCTTGAATTTCATGCAGTTATTAGTTTCAAGATATGAAATTCAATTAATATCAATCCAATATTTTTAAATAATAAAATTAGGAACTTTACTGCTTGTATGTTTTTAAAGAATTCTTATTTTAATTATTAGTGTTAATAGTAAAATAATTTATTAATTAGACGATAAGAGACTCCATGCATCAGTTATTGGAAACACATCAATTATTGCAATGATATACTTTTTATACTAATTATGTACTTAAGTATTATATATATTGCAAAATTTTCAGACCATGGCCCAAGAAATATTAAGTAGCCCAAATAAATCTACTAATACAGGCACACGACTGTACTTTTCAGTCAATCATTTAAAAAACAATGGTTGACCTGCTGCTGGAATGCATCGAAAAAAGAAACAAGGACTCGCCAAATGTTTCACATTTTCGCTCGAGTGAAGATAAAGTGAGAGCCGCGTGTCTGGAATTTCACCTAACGCCCCACGAGCATCGCGGCATTCTTTACGCTTTGCAACATACATAACGTATACATAAAATCCACGTAAATACAGGCGATGCTTCCATAAAACTTCAACAACATAAGCTTCAACAAAATGAGTATACAAAAAAATTCAGTCGTCGGCGCTTGATGAACGCCGCGCGGTTTCACACACTCACCCGGAATTTGAACATAAAAGCTGAGGAAGGCAAAGAGGTAGATAATGCAAATGCCCCTGAGGAAGAGGTTGCGCGTGTAGCGCACCGGCACCATCCTGGTCGGCTGTCCTCGCTGAGTCTCCCAGTCAACTAATTAAAGATCACGAGCCTCGGCGCGTTTTGGAAACGCGCGATGCTTCGTGGAACAATGTCGATGACCGGCTAACTGTGTCCACGTAGGTAGGTAGGTAGAACCTCGTTCTTTCCGTTGGCTCTCTAGCCTCTTCTCTCGAGTCTCGCACGAGCCTCGCACACTCGCCTCTCTTCGGAAAGTGTCGCCCCCCTTAGAAGATATATACGCTCTCGCTGTGTTCAGTAGTTTTCCGTCCTTTTCTTTTCGGTCTCTCGCCGCACCTTATCTCGCTGCATGTATACACATGCCGGGAAGCTTATGTTCTTCTTTTTGGAAGATGGGGGATGCGATTAACCGACCGATCAGCGTCGCACCGATTAGAGAAATATCGCGAACAACGCCGTGTTGCGACGTTCTGGCGCGGAAAGGAGAGCCCACGCTATAAAGTGTCCGACTAAACCCACTATACTATTACTAATCTAACACTGATGGAGCTGTGCTGTGTACTGTGGAGCTGCGTTGGTAGCGCGTATTATACGTTTGAATATATGTGTATATAGACGCGCAAGATGCAATTATATACACGTTCAGAAACTTGCAGACCAGATGATATTCGCATCATATAAATATTATATATAACTTACTTGAGTCTTGTCCTATGAACTATGAAGATTTGATTACTGATTGATTACTGATTGATTACTATGAAGTTCTGACGAGTGATGACTTGATAAGTGATGACCGTCCAGCCAGATTCCAGAGTGTAGGTAAGGCAAATTCGTTCGTGAATAGTGGCCGTAGTGGTTTTTAAGGGTTTCCTAATAACACATTTGATTTTTGCATTTTTCCTGTTATCAAGCGTAACGGAATATTTGTTATATATTAAACAAGACCTATAATTCTAGTGTTGGTTGATAAATGTTTATTTTTTACAGAGAAGTTATAGGACTCCATTTATGGTTATGTTGGTTTGGATTTTATTTTCTAATGGTAAGTAGATAAGTTCCTTATACTTAGGTGTTTATATTTAAATTTGCCGGCTTTTATAGAGTAACATATATTTGTGCAACCATATATTGTACTCAAATAAGTGGTGTAATTATTTACTTTTCCTTTGCTCTTAGCATATTGTTAGTTGATTACTGATTATCTTTAATTTTTTGTTATAAAGCTTTGTTAAATTTAGAACTTAGTTTTCCAGCAATTGTTGATAATTACTATATTTTTTTTGTATCTTTTGTTGGCCTTTTGCATTACTATATTTTATAGCACTGCGTGGCGTAAATCCGCACATACGCTACGGATAGGCGTGATAGCGGATTTACGCTAGTCCGTGCTATAAAATATTGTACGATACTCGTGTCGCAAGCAGCCCTTCAAAGCACGGCATTTAGTGCCCTTGATACGATCGGGCGCTAATACATGTCTTGCCGTAAAGTGCCGAGCCACTTACCGCACTTGTACCGTAATATACTATAAAAGAAGAAATAAGATTCTTATGTCAAAGTTGAATATATTAAACTTTAAATATATTTCAATTAATAATACATTAGATAAGTATTTGGAAATAAATAAAATAAAGAATTTAAAACAATATATAATTTCTAAGTATAAATTCAAATAATAAAAGTGTAACAGTATAAAATAATTTTTAAAAATATTTGTATTGCCATCAAGAGTTTATTGTTCTATTTAATGCTTTTAGAGAAGCAAAGATGCTAAATAAAAAAGTTTTCGTTACTGTGGGAACAACAAAGTTTGATGAGCTCATCAAGACTGTCTCTACTGATGAAGTATTACAGGTATAATAAATGTAATGAAGGTATAGAACTTTCTGTGAAATTTTTATTAAGATGATTGTAATTTTAAACCAGGAACTCAATAAAAAGGGATATAATGAATTAACATTACAAATTGGAAAAACAGATATTGAAGCTAACTGCACTTCAAGATGTGGTTTCAATCGTATTGAATCATTTCATTTGACTTCATCATTACATGATATAATGAAATCTGCTGATTTGATTATTAGCCATGCTGGGGCAGGAAGTTGTTTAGAAGCTTTGGAACTAAAGAAACCATTAATAGTTGTTACAAATGATCTTTTAATGGATAACCATCAAGTGGAACTTGCTGAACAATTATTCAAAGATGGTCATTTATATTACTCAAATTGTAAAGGATTAGCAGAACTTATTCGATCAATGGATTTACAAAAATTAATAACATATTCTAATGATAAAAGTAAAAAAATTGCAAAAGTTATCGATGAAATAATGGGATTCTCATGAATATTTTATCATTATCAGTTTTTTAAAATTAAATGTTTATTTTAATAATTGAAAAACTATTTCTAAAATTGCAATCAACTTTTATTTATTTTAACTTATATTATAATAAGAATATCATAATGTGTATATATAAACATCACATTAAAATATGTTTTATAAATATTTTTAATAATATTTTAAGAAATTATTTTTTATAAAATAAGTACTATTAAAATAATTATAAATCTAATTTTATAAATAAATATACAAAGACAAAAAAGATTCAGAAATAACTTTTATTTAATTCATTATTTTAATAGATATATTTTATTATTTAACATAATTTACAGTAAAATTACATACATCATATGCAGACAATTTTTCTGCAACATTATGTTCAACATTAGATACGTTGGAACAGACCTTGTAGTTTAGTCTCATTGAAAGCTCAAAGTGCCACAAGCTATAACTTATTTCATAGATGATTACTATAACAACAGATGTGATTCTTTTAAATCTCAATATTTGTTTTTTGGCTGTACAATTATAAAAATGAAATGGCATGCTTTGCAATTACTTCAACTCTGGAAGCCAGTTAATTACAAAGATATAGTAACAACAATGACTTCTTATATTATAGTAAAGTAATACTTTTAGAGTACCATTATTCCTCCACGTTATTTTTTTTTCTTGTCACCAAAATTGTTTGGAATAACAATTTTCGAAGGTACCAAGTTAATTTATTTCACGAGTATATATGGACACTGAGACAAACTACAACGGTATTATTTTTTATCCGCCGAGAGCTGAAAAATTCTTGACTTAAATTAGTTTCGTTGGGTTGCATTTGAATTTACTTGAACGAGACCACGTCGACCCATTTCTTTCAATAGAGTGTTACCCATTTGTGCAGGACTCCTAGTTACAATAACGCCAGCCTAAAAGTAGAAATAAAATATTTTAATTAAGTTAATTAAGTATATACATTTTTTATATTTTACCTTTTCAAGTGCATCAATTTTATCTTGAGCCCCGCCCTTGCCTCCAGAAATAATGGCACCAGCATGACCCATTCTTCTGCCTGGTGGAGCTGTGATACCAGCAATAAATGAAACAACAGGCTTAGCTGTGGATCCCTAGAATTTTAATAATAAAAGATTTTTTCCTATTATTTGAAAACATATTATGAACAATTATTTTTAATAAACCAAAAAAATATTTTGAAATGCTAACCGAATTGTGTTTAGTGAGGTATTCTGCTGCAAGTTCTTCAGCACTACCACCAATTTCACCAATCATGATAATACCCTCACAGGCTGGATCTTGTAAGAAAATTTCTAAACAATCAATAAAGTCTGTACCATTAAATGGATCTCCTCCAATACCAACACAAAGAGTTTGGCCCAATCCAGTCTAAAATGATTGATTTGTGTTAGAAAAAATTATAATTAACTTGAAAACAAGCAAATGCTATCAGTTCTTACAAGGGTAGTTTGATTCACAGCCTCATAGGTCAAAGTTCCAGACCTAGAAACAATACCAATTTTGCCTCTTTGATGTATGTGTCCTGGCATAATACCAATTTTGCACTGAAACAAATATTTATTATTTTTTAAATTCTGTTTATTCGTACTTTGAAATACTTAAAAAAATAATAACACACAAAACTACCAATTAAATTGGAAGATAGATTGAATTCTATAATGTTAATTAAATTACTGTTGTATTGTTGTTAGAAATATTAATTGAATTATTGTAATTGCACTCTTTTAATGTACTACATAATGTTTGAGAAAAAAAATGATTTAAAAGTTAGTCAATTCTTGTTTAAAAATAAATAGAATAAGAATTAAAATTATCATTTAAAAAATAAACTTGTTTATTTTAAAATATATTTACTTGAATAATTGGTACTGAAATTTACCTGTTCAGGTGCTATGATTCCAGGACAATTTGGACCAATCAGACGTGATTTATTTTGTTCTAATAATCGCCTCTTAACTTTTACCATGTCATGTTGAGGAACACCTTCCGTGATACAAACAATTAATGGCATTTCAGCATCCATGGCTTCCATTATAGCAGCTGCAGCTGCTGGTGGTGGGACATAAATTACAGATGCAGTTGCAGATGTTGCTGATTTTGCCTAATAAAAATAATTACTTTTTATAAAAAAAAAACTTAAAAAAAAATTATTTAAAATTATTTAAAAAAAAATAAGCTATTTATTTATGATTTATGTAAATTCCTATATTTGGTTATTTGTACATTGCTATCAAACTTGCAGTTCATTGGGGTCAAACAGATTAGCATTCATACAATGTATTTTTTAATTACACGCGTTTATTGCAGTAAAAATATTTTAACAAGGTTAAAAAATGAATGCATTGCATCTATGAAATTATAGATGACCTCTAGCTTAAAATGTTTGAGTAACATAAAGGTTCAAATGTGAAACATTTCCAAACAAGTACTCAATTATTTCTAGTTACTAATATACTTAAGAGTTAAAAAATATTTACTTTTTTATTCAAAATATTAGATGATAAAAACAATTAATTTTGTGGAAAATTAAAAAATTATGTATGTTATATTAATAAAGAAAGCTAAAAAATATTACTTACGTAAAAATTATTATATGATAATTATTTTAATCAACAAATAAAAAATGTTACAAGACTTATTTAATAATGATCATTTACTTTAAACATTTTGGGAATACATAAATGTAATAAGAGTAGATTTACTTTTTTCAGAAAATAGTGTAATTACCTCAGATACAGTTTTATATACAGGTTTTCCAAGATGTTCAGTTCCAGCTTTCTTGGGGTTGACACCACCCACGACTTTTGTGCCATAGTCAAGGGCTTGCTGGCAGTGAAAAGTTCCTTGCTTTCCTGTGAAACCTTGGCAAATAACTTTGGTTTCACAATCGATTTTCAGATTCTTCCTGGTTTCCGAATAATTGAACCTGATCTGAGAGCGCAATATCCCACCACGACTCCCAACTAGAAAAGAAAACAATGACCTTCGTTAGCATAAAACATCTGAAAGAATCCCCAGCACGCATGATGTCTGAGCTAAAAATAGCAGAAGCTGAAAATCAGAATTGTCAGAGGTTGAAACTCATTGATTGGTCATTGAGGAATCACAAAAAAAGGTATTGATTTGTTATAGGATGACATTTGCAAAGAGAAGAACATTTTGTGCATAGATTTGAGATCAAGGTTCAGTGATTGACAAATGTCCAATAAGGTTAGGGACATAATCAATGACTTTTGTAAACAAGGGTAATGAATCAAATACTATAATGCTAAATAGGTAATTGATTGTGGTAATGAAAATTAAATTACTTGTGAATAAACAAATAAGATAGTTAAGCTATGCATATTTACTCAATATAGAGAAAATATGTACAAGTTTGTATATAGAATCAAGTTTATTGATAAATTACAGAATCATTAATACAAAATTATTTTAAAATGTAAATCAAATAATTTAACAGATTCGTTATTTAATATTCGCATAAACTGATAATCTGCGATAAAATGTACATGCCGTTTCTTATATAATAATTCATTGTTCAAAAAGTAAGCTTTGACCTATTTGGAGGCGAAATGACAAAGTACAAGGTTAACGACCAAGTTGAGAACAGTTTTAATGAAATGGCAAGGGTAGCAGTCGCGAAAAATGCGACTTGTAAGCATGTTGCAATCGCAAATGATTAAAGGCCGGACAAATCGTCTCATCCGCTTCGTTAAAACTGATTAGGCAAAAGATTACAAGAGAGGAAGAAGAGCGAGGAGAGAAAAAAGAGAGTAAAAGAAATGAAAGAAGGCGCGGATACTACTCACCTGTGAATTTTGATAATGCCCTAGCAGCCACAGACATCCTTTAAATAAAGCTCTTACCCGCCGATTGTGAAGGAGAAAAATAAACAATCCGGGTCTCGCGGGACTTACTAAACAGTGGGCGATTCACTACTGCACGACCACCATAAGTTTTCCTAACTATACACGCGGGATCCCGTCGGCGGATAAGGGGAGGCAAGGCAAAAGGAACACGGGCGAGTCGCAGGCGCAGCGCAGCCGACAGAGAGAGATTTTTGCTGAAACTGTAACTGTGCAGTCTGTCTCTCTCCTTATTTTTCTGTTACTTTCGTATGCCTATCTCTCTCTCTCTCTTGCTCGTATCACTTGCTTTGTCGGACGTCGGACTTCTTTGGCATGGACATAGACTTATTAATAGGTAAAGATAATTGCCCACATTGAGTTTTTTAGCTCATTATAATAATAATATAACTCACTCAAAGCTAATACAGAGTAACAGACTCAACTCGGATCTTGAATCTTGTCTCTATTGTCTTGACTCTTACACTCTTGAATATTGATGACGAAAAGTGACCGTAACAATTTTAAACGTGCATGATTAACGTGAAGTAAAGTCGTGAAAATTCGAATGTGGATAAAAAAAATATTGAAAAATTGAATTTTTTTAGGCAGGGATCTTAAAATTATTTGACGTTTCTACATAATTAGTCAGGAAAAAATTGAAAATCAGACATGAATTTCATAATTAAGTTCACCTGCGTTTATGCTGTACCTAATGTAGATATATTCTATATCTACATTAATATACATTTTTTTATATAAAACGAAATACAGTATGGATAAGGACAATAGTTTAAAAAATGCTGACCACAAAACATCCCATTTCAGTATTTTTTTTGTGACTTTAATTTTAAATACTAAATATTGATGAGTTCCCGGAGCGTTCGGAGCTTTAAATTGTGGTGATAAGGTAAGATAACTGAATATAGCAGTTATAGTAGTGAATAGTGACTAGTATAGGTATAGTGAGTAGTGAGTAGTCACTAGTCACTCGTCAGTACTTGAGTATACTCAAGCTAGTACTGACAGTACCGACACCGACACCGTCTTATGAACGTCACAATTCACAATACTTACACTTCAGGTTTTTGAACAGGGTCTTTAAAAAATATAATTAGAGCCATCTCGTATTTTAAAATATTTATTTACATTCTACGCAATATTTGAATTTATTTATTATTGTAAAAATATGCTATACGACCACATATGTCCTGTTTAATATAAACAATATTTTTGTCGAGTACATTGTTTATATTTCAATTTTTCACATTCTTAAGAAGCGTGCGTTATAAAGAATTTGACAGTAATCATATATATACTGTCACTCAATAATTACAAATGTTTCAAATATATAATAAAAGCATTTTTCTAACATAAGCGCTTATATTTTTTTTAATTTATAAATGTCTGCCTATGCATGTACATACCTATATGGGTATTATAATTATATCATTAAACAAATGAGAACCTTCACTCTTGCTCCCAATAAAATTGAAGTTAGTTTAATTTCAAAACCCCGAGCGCGAGCTATAATTATAATTTATATTTAAAACCTAGAAGTAGAAACTCAAGAATACACTAAGACTGATTTCTAATCAATTTTTTTTTAACTTTCTAATAAGTATATAATTTTTTTTTACTTCAAGGAGCAGCCGGACGAGTATACCTAGTTACCGATATTTACGGTTTCATGTTTTTTTCGTTCAACTTTGAATAAGTATTGCTATGTCCGTCAAAATTCTGCCCAATTCTGTGGTCTACGGAGAATAGTGGGCTGTGGCCTGTGTAGCGTTCGAAAATGATATTCGGTTTTTAATTTTTATCTTGAAAACGAAAACAAATAGACTATATTCCTTTAGGGATAATATTCATCTCTTCGTTCCCTTCGAGATAGTATTCATTAAAAAATTATGATAAATGTACAATTATTTTACGCTTTCGGAGCTCTAAACAGTCATCATTGCATACGACCCTTTAAGTAATTAAAAATCCGTATCTTAAACTCTATCTGCGTAATCTTCTATTTCTACTTTCAGGTTTTTCCAACTTTATTGGGGTCCAATTAAAGCCTATCATAGGAAAAAATCTTTTGAAATAGAAACAGCACACGTAGCATTGTGTTCTTATAAAAATAAAAAAGCGGGGTTTCAATAAATTAGTAATGACGTCAATTTTTATTTTTTTGCGAATAGCTTGTTTTTCTTTTTTTGCAATTTATTTACACAATCTTCGCCAGCACAGGACGATATATATAATTATGGATTACAGATACAAATTGCCGTGGGTTCCGTCAAAATACAAAATAACATGTGTCACAAACGAGGACAGTTGTCATGCACAACATTTTCACCGCAAATCAAATTCACTATAATCGCACATGTTGCATTCGTACACAATTCGCTTTTCTAAGATTAGCTCGCTTTTTTAAGTTGAGAATTAATATTTATTGTTTTCAGTCATCTCGCATCACATCTGTCTTGATCGGTTTCTCGTCTCATTCATCTTTTTTTTTCTTCTCTCAACGACTATTTATTTAAAATACCAGTCTTTAATATTTTGTTATTCGTCTATGAATCATCTTGTTCGACCAGGCCAATTCGCAGTCCTTATTCAATTCTGCTTTACGTAGAAATTGAAAATTTTTATGTCATCGTTTATGTGTGGATAAACGGTCATGTAATACACTTATGTGAATTATTTAAATTACCAATCGCGGATGTTTGATAATTTTATGTCTTTGCAAGGAAGATTCTATAAAATTTTTATTCTTATTTATAATATTAATACTTTGTATTGATATTATACTGATCTAAAACAAAAAAGTTATTACTCTCAATAAAATATTTTGGAAGCAAATGGATTTGAATAGATTGAAACGTATTGCGATTTAATTTGTTAACCCGTTAAACCCGGACGTAGGTCGTGTAAAGTAACAAATAAAGATTATTACTATAATGTATTATTATACAAGGAACTTATATGAGTATTCATGGCTGTGTAATAATGTATTAATTTTTTTTAGCTAAGTTTCTTTTTAACTTTTATTTTAATCACGTGTTGAAACAAAATTAAGAAAAATGCAAAAACACAAAATCATTTTCTATGGTATTTGCGATTGTAAACCAATTAAAAGCCGATTATGTTTTTACAAAATCACAGAAGAGCTTTAGACAGCAACTTTGCTTACGCCGAATACATTTTATACTATTCACTCGAGAAATTTCGTTAAAATTCATTTTACTTATATCGACTACTCTTAAAAACTATATAAATTTGATAATGTTTTACATATTGTATACGTAATGTTTTACATAGTGCATCGTTCATTTTTTAAAATCTTTTTAAAATACAGTTTAGGCAGAGCATGACAAATTTTTATATATGTCTTTGAAAATTTTAATCGAATCAAAAATAGCGTTTTAAGATTTTCGTTCATAAAGTTAATATACTGACTCCTGCTTTAACTTTCTACGTCAATACAATTAATTATGAGTAGCTTATTCCTTTTATATGTTTAATGCCAACAATTTTGTAAAAATCAAAAACAATTGACAGTTGATTTTTTGAAAGTAATAAGCCTTACATTTTTGACCATAGAAATAATAGGAACAGCAGGTATCACTGTCAGTATATTTGATTATTTAGCTTTATTACATTGCATTGGAAAGGTTTTCGGTAATTAATAATTAATAAATTTTAAAATTAGTAAATCAAAATTTTAAATTTGAAGTGACAACATAAAAATTAAGTTAGAATAAAATTATATTATATATTACAACAAATTGGTTTACTTAAAAAAATTCATTTAATATTTAATAAAAAATATTGTCATTTGTAAAAAATGATAATTTATACTGAGAAATATTGACATAATAGACAATATGAAGATTTAAGCACAGAAATAATGAATTAATTACATACTAACTACATAACAAAAGTATTAAATTTGAATAATTAAAGTAACAAAATTGTGATGTTTGTAGACAAATAATTAAAACAACATGCAAATCCATTTTCAGCCTGTTACGCTGAACATACAAAATTAATTAAAAAAAGCAACAAGTCTCCAAGCGACAATATCAGTGAAAAAATTTACAACGATGATTATTTTGTTTAAAAAAAAAAAATTATTTTTTTAATGTATGTAGATATTACTAGTTTTAATGAACACAATCTCTTCAATAAATAACGCTAATGAATGACTGTAAATCGCTTGGAGATCAAAATAAGCAACATAGTACAATTGATGACTTCATTAATTAACCTATTGTCATCCTCTTCCCAAGAATATAATTGGCGGTTACAATTGCATGAATGTTTTTCCTTAATGACTACATGTACAACAAATTCTTTCGATTGCACTCTACCGAACGCATTTACACAATCACAGTTTACGCATCCTTTTAGTCTTGCCAAACAATCATATTCGATGAATTACTATTGGACTAAAAAATCTTAGCTACTTGTTTCAGATTTGTTATAAATATCAATTACAATTTGTAAAAATTCATGAAATCGAAAATGCGAATTACTGATATCGGACAAGAAATCAATTTTTATTTTTCATGAAATCATCATAGATCTTGATTTTGAAGTCCTTTAGTAAATGGTTCGTTTGACCATGGATACACTTAAATTATAAATTAACATTCGTGTATTCTCAAAAACGAATTTGCTATATAGATCGGCATATCATTTACATTATAAAATGTAATGTTTATGCATATTATGCAATTACAGAATACCTAGCATTCATTCATTGAACTAACTTCGTACTGGATTCAGTGGTAGTACTTTTTTCTAACCATTTTGACATTCGTATTGCCACTTTTTTTTACTCAAAATCATCAAATTTCATTTTCTATGCAAAGAATGTTTCCAAATTCTATTCTAAATATCTCACACAAAACATTTTTGGAAAACTTTTTGTTGACCTTATAAAAATGATTGTAACAGAAAAGAGGAATAAACTTTCACCACAAACTCCTCTTTATGAATATTTCAAGGCCAGTAGTAACATGATATTGCAAAGTACATTGCAAAAGTTCGCTATTCTATATTAATCTATCATGTAAATTTTAAGTGGTGTGCCCTATTCTTTTACAATTTTAAAATAATTCGAAAACAAAGTAAATTTATGGCAAGTAGATGAAACAAACATTGAAATCAATTTCTAGATTTCTAGAAGTCTGTAAAAATGATTCATTCTTACAAATTATGCTCGTTGTACTCAATATAATATATAGTACCACTAGCACCTGCAATTTTAAAGATGTTTCTATAGTCCTCAAATAATTTTTAAGTTCATATATGAAATCACGTACAAGTCACGTAAATGCATTTCATAAAATGTGAAGTTTAACACTTATAGAATCAAACTATACTGCATATAAAAGTACGAGCTGTTGTACTCATTGCCATAGTCCTGCGTAATTCCCATACAGATTTGGAGGAAGTGGACCGCCCGCACAAAACAGACGTGTTCCTGATGCATCGTAACAATGTGTATAAATGGCAGGTGTGTATTTAACATTTTGAAATCCATCTACATAGTCCTCATCAGGGAACTAAAAAAATATGGTTATTTAATTTTGCAATTTTCTAATAAAACTACTAGATATAAAAAATTTGCAATTAAAAGTATTTCTTACCACATAACCTTTGGAAGCTTTCAACATAACAGTACGATTGGAATTAATAGATGATTCGAGATGCTTTTGGGCTCTAATATCATAGAACATAAGCATTCCGAGTCCTGTTCCAATTGTTAAAACTGATCCTTGAAAACTAGCTGATCTGATTCCACATCCACTATATCTATAATTTAAAAAATAAAGTATTAGCTATATATTGATCTTTAAAATATTAATAGAAATGATTTTATAATATAAAGCATTAACCTTGAAGGTACTTTTTTAATTGGCTGTAAGGTTCTTGCATCTAAAAGTAATGTATATGATCGACAACCAACTGCATATAATCCATCCTTGTGTACAGCTAAACAAACATTATCTTGACAAGCAGGCAACTTGCGAGATATTTTTTGTTTAAAGGTTTCTGCAGACCAAATATGCATAAAACTGTTCATGGACAAAACAGCAATTTCTTTATATGCTTTGTTAAAGAGCAAAGATCGTACTTTTTGAGCTGACCTACATTCTTTCACACAAACTGGTTGTATCAATCTAAAAAAATAAAATAATGAAGTTAATGTCATGCAATAGAATTATTTTAATAAGTATTTTTTTTTATTTTTTACAATCATCTACCTATGTGATGGTATATCAGCTTTATCAGGAGCATCAGACAAATCACTATCAATTTGCCACAAAGCCATTTTTGTATCATTGGATCCAGATACTAAAAATTCATCATCTATCCAGCACATATCATACACCCAGTCTTTGTGACCTGATTCACCAACACAGACAGGGTCTAGCGTGGGTAATCTGTAAATTGCTATCTCAGTACAATTTTTTGCACCTGTTGCTAAAAGAGTCCTGTAAATATTGAGAATGATTATGGCTTATTTTTATTTTTATTAAATCAATGTTTTCTTTTATTGACAGCATTAAAGCAAAATGTTTTCCATATTTATAAGCAGGCAATCAATAATTTGATATGATTGAGTATTTTAGTATTTTTTGTTCAATAAGTATTAATTTAAATGATTTTTAGTAGTAGTATTTTTAGTAAAATGAAAACAATTAACTCCTTATTTTAAAATAATAATTTAATAATAAATACCTAGAAGGATTTATTTGAACAGAATGTATACCACATTGTTGTTCAGCAACCCCTGGTCCACCAGATGAATTTTGTCTTCCATGAAGAGATGGAATCTGATCAAGTTTTCGCGTTGCAACATCATACACCATTAACTTATTACATTTAGTGCCAAACACAACTTGTCTATCACTGAGCCATTGCGAACAAAATACTTTGTTCATGTTATTTAAGCTAATTGAATATTCCTTAAGAAGGTTATGATTTAAAATATGTCGTGAGCCAAATTCATGATTAATCTTGCGAATCTCTCTAAGATTAGTTTCTCGAGATCGGACATAATCTACAAAATTGAATGATGTTCTCAAGAACTGTTTCCCATCCATTAGAGTCTCCTCTTCATCGTCACTTGATTCGTAGCACACAAAATCTTCAGGCTTATCCGATTTCCTATTTCTTTCTAGTATCATAGCAAGCCTACAAATTAAAAATTTGCAATAAATAGTTTATTAAATAAGATTCAGAATGAAGAAGCAATAAAAAAATTTATCTAACCTTCTGGACCGTCTGTCTTTAAGACGAGAAGCATTTGCACATGCTGGATATCGTCCATATGTGGTTGTTCGCTGAGTCTCTGCCATTGTGACAGATTTATATTTAGATCTGAGAAAAAGATCTTAGTATTTCAATCTTCAATCTTTGAATAGGAAAGTGATATTTATACAATCAACAAATTCAAATATTTACTTTCCAAAAACAATATCAAGAATGTAGAAGCTGTCTCTGCACTCAATGAACTTCCTAAATGTCATGCAAAACTTTTAACAGCACATGTTTCTAGTTTTTTCATACTCAACAAGATTGAACAATAACTGTACATATAGCAGCAATATATTTTTTTCTAGTCTATGTCATCAAAGTATTATTAATATTATCCCCAATTCAAAAGATAATATCTATGCGAATATCTTGATATCAGTTCTTATATGTAAACAAGCTGTCCTGTAAAACAATGTAGTATAATTTTAGAATATTTTTAGTCTTTTATTTTTTTTTTTTATTTAAATATCTATCTTAATGTTATTAATAAAGTACCAGTCTTAAGGTATTAATTGAAAATAAACCTACTAAAATATAAACAAATTTATCACATGTAAAATTTTAATATATTATTATTCTTTACTTATTCATACAAAAGAAAAGTGAAATTTCATATTTTCGTAATCGTCCTACTTTTTGATAAAATATAGCATGTGAACATTAAATACCTACCGAAAACCAATGCATAAAGTTCTAGAATGCACAATTTATGTTTGTAAATAAATATGGTTTTGCGAAGCTTTCTTAACATAGCAAAAGCATGTTACGTTTTACAAATAGTATACATTTTTTAAGTGTATATTACACACTGGCGAGCACTACAAGCGTGTTTGCACTTTGAGTACAAAGTGTCATTTACCCTAAAGTGTACATGTAGGTATTTTTATTTATGAATACTGCAATTTTGCGACTGATGCCTTTTATACAGGATACATTTTAACAAAGAATTTACTCGTAATTGACAATAAATTTGAGAATATCAACAACGATAAGCACGCATACTTGAATTTGTTTTTGATAATGTTACTAATTGAAAATTAATAAATAAATATAGCTTATAAATTAAATATCGGTTTTAAATGAAAAACATACCTGGTCACTCTGATGTAAAATTAAATCTGCTCTTACTATTGAAAACCGTGATCGAGCCACGAGAATATCCTTTTGCTCCAAAAACGAGCTCCTTTACACAGCCAAAATCACAATCCACACTTCTGCTTATTGCGCGTATATATATATCACAAATATATCCAACAAATAAATCCAGCAAGTATACCTATGATTCATTTTTTCCAGAAGTACTCTTTTCCTTCGTAACACGGAGTGTCTGATTGCATTTGCACAGGTCAAGAGTTAAGAAAATGCCACTGGATGACAAACGTCGTTTACTGGTAGGTATCGATGTGGTAGAATGCCGAGTGTGAATCTCGATCAAAACGGGCAGCTAAGAGAGAGAAAGAAACAACGGGACGAAGGGGCTCGGAAATAAGCTTTTTCTGTACCTGGGTTTCTGTCAACGAGGTTGCGAGAGCTCAGAAACCTGGCACGGAAAATAGCTCGTACACGCGGCTTGCCTTAGCGAGGAGCGAACGGCTGTAGAGACTCGGAAAATTCGTCAAATACATTATAGGATCCGTCGCACGAAGTCTTTAAATTCTCAGTGCACAAGCACGAAAGCAACTTTATCCGCCATGTTCCAATCGTACAGTTGTATCCACGCATATATAGATATATTTGGACGCTTGTGAAGAGAGTGCACTGCAGTGCATAGAGATGTAAAGCAACTGTTACAAGGCCGCTGACCGTCCATAGACCGTCGCACGACCAATGAAAATTTCGTGACCGACCACTGCAGACTTTAATTTCTTGGAATAGTTAGACGAAAGAAGCGACAATCAAAATCTAACGGACAAGAGCGGTAAAAAGCGTTCCGTTTAAAAGTACAGATCCAGTGATAGATATTAACAGTGAATTGGAAGAAAGCGAACATGAAGAGGATCTACTTGATATTCCCGAGACTGATCATACTTATTATAGAAATGGAGATGAACAATGTGATTTCGATTAATATTAAAAAAACAATTTAATAGTATTTGTAATACGTTTCATTCTTTCATATTTTATATAGTTACTATATTATAGTCTATATATAAAATATTTAGCTACACTATTATTAGAATTTTCTGTACGTTGTTTTGTTTTGATAGTTAGTTGATCCATTTCTCCACTTACTTCAGATTCAATACTAGTATGATTGTTATCAGATGAATTTGAAGAATTTAATTTCTTTTTCTTACTTTTTTATTAGTTTGCTTGTCCTTAAGGGGATGTGCGACCCTCGGAAAGATTCCTACCTTACCGGTAGTGTCCGTAATTTCGTATTGAACAAAATATATAAAGATAGCTATTAATTTTCGGAAAAAACGCTCTGTTACGACCTCAGAAATGATGTAAGCATTATGTCATTGCAGTTTCATAAAATTCCATGCAGAATTCCCGGAGATTTTTTTGATGATTCCGAAAATTTCCGAATGTCCAAATTTATCCAATACAAATAAGTTTTTGCGTTTTCGGTCGACCATAATTGATCCGTGATTGTGAATTTTCGATTTCTGAGGGCTGAATCAAGATCAGCGACCTCAAAAACCCCTGACTGCCCAATTTCACCCGATCCAAATAAGTTTTTGGATTTTTGGTCGGCCATATTGGATCCGCCATTTTGATTTTTTCAATTTTGAGGGCAGAATCGTAATCAGCGACCTAAAAGACCCCGGGATACCAATTTTCGTGAAGATCCGATTTTTTTTCTATTTTATGCGAAACATGAAATTTTGCTCGCCGCTCAAGGGGTGAAAAACGCCATTTCGTGGGTGAAAATATTAATTGCTACAAATTTAAAAAATTCATCGTTCAACTGCAACTATTTAGTGCACTCATGGTTGAAAAAAAAGAGGGGGTCATTCAGCGTTTTCTATGAGAAAAAAAATCA
>UELV01125035.1:3466-20354 GCA_900490015.1 Megastigmus stigmatizans | reverse complement strand
GGGGGGGGGGGGGGAGGTTAAGTCTCGAGAAGAGAGAGAAGCCATTGTGAAGTAGCCCTGGACACTTACCTCATCGGTCGTTTGTCCGGCCTTGAATTGGAGCTCCTGGAGCTCAGTACGGGGCGGTCCGGGCTCGGCCGCCCCGGCGTTCGATGTCGGTGCAGGCATCCTCGCTGCGCTTCACCAACTCTCTGCTAGTCCGAGCTCTTTTCCCTTCGTCTCTCTGCCCTTCGAGGATCTTCTTCTTCTTCCTCTTCTTCACTACCTCGGGGATGAACCACCGATGGACGAGTGCTCCCCGCTAAAGCCTCTCCTCGACTCCTGCAAAACAAACAAACGCATTTTCGCGTTTTATTTCACTGTCTCGAGTGGCGGAACGCTATATTTTCTCCTACTGTGCGGGATGAATCAGGACTGGGGCTGCGCGCTTTAAAGAGTTTCTCGAGCATGCGGCACGGGATTTTCTTTCTTTCTTTTTTTCTTTATATTATTTTTTTGGTATTAAAAAGAGTCGGCGACGGCGGCGTCGGGGGGTTTATGCGGTTTCTAGATACTGAGAATGTTTCAGACTGATTAAATCAGGCTTGGCTTTCAGAGACTCGGCAGAGATGCCTGATGGGTTTTGGCGAAGCTATGTAATACTTTTTTATGTAAAACGAATTTTGGATAGTGCGCGCGTAAATGAAAGAGGGATGAAAATTGACGGAAATAATCTGACAAAAAGGTTGCTTTATAGCGTAATCGAAATTTCGTTACTTAATATTAGTTGAGTAATAGAGTGACGTAATTAAATTATCGATTTTGAAGCGTCGTAAGCCCTAATAATTCACTTAAAGTACGTGTTTTGTATCATGTACTGTTGGAGCATGGATAGTTCGTGTTACACAATATTCGTCATTTCTTCTTTACTAATTAACATCTTATAGAACGGGATTCATGGTTACTCAAAAGAAGCTTTAGCGCCTAATGCAAATTTATTTAAGCAAATTAAATGCGACCATAGATTTTTTCTTTTCGATATATTATTACAATACTATGAAATGAAGAAATTCATCTAAGTAATAACAAACTTTTGAACTTGTGCAAAATAATTGAGTTTAATGAAACATTTTATTGCGATCTCGATCGTATAATTCTGAATTTTAGTGCCGCATAAAAGTGTTAGAATTCCTAAGCAATAATTATCCAGAAATAAAATTTAATTATCCTTCGATTCCGTAAACAGCTGTTATACACTTTAATTGTCATTGTTTTTGTTGCCTATTAAAATCAACACTATGGGCGTATAATAAAAATACATAAGGCTAATATTGCTTCTGTTAATTTGAGATCAGTTAATATTATATAAATAATAATTAATCCAACAGCTGAAAACCTCTTCAATTGAAAAAAATTGAATTTTTTAATTCATATTTTTTCTTAAAATATTTGTAGTATTTATCCTAATTTTAAAAGCTTGATCCAATTTTTAAAGCTAATGGGCATAAGATTGTTATACTCCGATTTCCTATACGATGCAACGAATTGCGTGAAAGAAAGTTACGAATTAACGAATCCAGCAATTATTAACGCGATTTAATCAAAAGTAATTCAATATTTCGTTCTCGTAATGTAGGCCAATTTCTCGAAAAACAAATGTGGCAAAGGAGCTTCGAAATTTTTAATGCGTTTTAAAATTTTACGTACTCTTCTCTGTTATCCTGTGCCCTTAAAAACATTATTTAAATTAGATTGCAATAAAGAAATACTTTTCTCAACAGAAAATAAAATCCACTTGTTATCAAATTAAATTTTTCGCGCAATGTGTTTGCTATTATATTTACCTACAACAAAAGTTTCAACTTTGTACATTTATATTCATTTGATTGAAATACTCGTGTTAATGTAAAATTATTCAACTTTCTATTTACATTCAGTACATATGCAAACATACAAAGCCACATAATGTACATAGATCGAATCAAAAGTTTAAAGGCTCATGAAACTTTTTCCGATAGTTTATATTTGTATAAAGATTTAAATATAATCTATATCGTTATAAAATCTTACTTGAGCTAATAAAATATTATTCAATTTAAATGAACTAACTCGTTTAATGTTTTAATATATTGATATACTTAAAACTATGTTTTGTAAAAATCACTAACAGTTTAATGAAAAAGCTTGTCATTTTTGTATAGCAGTACATTTTATTTTATTTCTTTAACTGTGGTTTGAATGAGTCTATGAAGAAAATATTTCTTGTGTAAGTTGATACAATAATAATTATATCAAAAGATTCTTTTACCGAATCCAAAACCTATTTATTGCTGTCTATATCAAAATTTCGAGTTAATTGTTATACTATATTTAAGGCAACGTATTATTGCATATAACTACGAATTTCAATAAAAAATTAATAATATATTTGTTTCCACGCAATACGCAGGAATTACACACAACTTATTGCCAATCCAAATGAAAATTCATTCATAAACACAGATTCAAAATTCTTTTCCCGGAATTCAACGGATAAATGAAAATTCCCATCTCTCAGAAATCGAGCACCATTAAATTCTATCACCCCCGACCGAAAAACCCCTGCTCATCCCCAACTAGTAATCTGTCGACGAAAGAACAAAAAGAAAGAGAGAGAGAGAGAGAGAGAGAGAAAGATCTAATCTGCCATTCGGCGCCACGTTCCACGCAGTCTTGACTCATCCAATAATCCCAATACGGTATCACCGTCGTCGTTCACAATGGAACAATAACAGGCCGAACATTCTCGGACACGAGAAAAAAAGCAATCACGCGCTCCAAGGGCGCAAAAAAAAGTGGAACCAAAAAAAGAAAAAGAAAGAAAGTGGAACCACATCAACGCACTTGGCCAAAACGAGTTACATCGTCGATAATATATAAAAAAAAAGTCCTCGTTAACGATTGATCCGTCGTAGATCTCTAGTAATTAAAACAAGAAAAGAAAAATCGAGAGACTTTGAATGGAGGAGAAAAAATACAAGTCCAGCACACTCATCGATTCCTCAACTGATCGTTACCAATTAATTTGGCGCAAAACAAAAGTCCCAGTCTACAACGAGCGTAAAAAGATCAGGAGTATAAAGACGTCGAGAGGAGGAGCAGCAGCAGGAGAAGGACGAGGACGAGGACAACGAGAACGTCGGGGATCGCCTTATATACACAGGTTATACGAGCTGAGAGAGCGAGCGCGGGCGCGTGCACTATAGCCTAGGGAAAATCAATAGGTAGCCGCGCGACTCGTCTGCGCAGCTGCACACCGTCCACGTGCTGTACCTTCCAGCTCGCCATCTCTCCCCCTCTCGGTCGCTCGTGCAGCAGGAGGCTTTATGTGTACACGCGACGACGACGACGACGGCGACGAGGAGGAGAGGAGAGGATATGGCGAAAAAAGTGCCCTCGGCCCGGGTCGCGCTATATTTGCGCAAAGCGTGAGGCAGAACTCGAAGAGGTCGGGCCACATCCTCTGTGTCGCTCGCGCAAGCTCGCGAGGAGTTTTTCCCTCCCTCTACCTTACCCTCCTTTCCCCTCCCCCCTCCCACTCTCTCTCTGGCTCTCCGAGACGGCCGACGGCGACAAGAATATTTTGCGCGAACCCAAGAGAGCCGGGGAGGTCCTTTCGCGCTGAGAGGAGAGAGAGAGCCTATGGACGAATTTTCAATTTATTATTCAGATGTGCACGAGGCTCGCTCTTCTTTTTTGTTTTTCGTATGTAATTGTAGCTTTGCACGGTTAAAGGGCGGTTACTACTTCCTCGCGGGATTTGGCGAGATATCCAGGATTGCGAGCCAAGATAGAGAGAGAGAGAGAGAAAGATCTTTTTTGCGTTAGAGAGCGGAGCACGGAATTTATGGTTCTGCTCTTTACCTACACCTCGTTGGCTTTTTAACTTCCTTGAATATAATTTGCGAAAGGGGAAGGGAGAAAGTTTTCAAGTGGCGTGCGCGGCCCTCGCTCGTTACTAATGCATGTGGCCAAAAAGTTTAATGAGATTTTCAAAAATTATGTTTCACGGAGAAACGAGAGGGGGCTTTTGTGAGGAGGGACGAAAGAGCTATGAATTCGCGATGAATCCACTAATCGAGATTCCGACTCGCGGCTGTTATTTTTAGCATTAATGATGCAGACGCGCTCTCGATGCAGAACACCGCACATGTGTCTCTTACACGAGTGATGGATATATGCACGGGTACATATACAGTCCCCGAGAGCGAGTGACAAGTCCTCCGAGCCCCGACGAAATTCACTATGTATAGGAATTTCGCGATGCTCTCGCCAGTACAACCCAGAGAGCGAGAGAGGGTTGATCCCATTATCACTCGCGAAATCTTCGAAGACGCTCCCGCGAGCCGAGCCAAACACCGAACGTTTCCTCGTACACTCAACTGAATCACCGCAAGCCTCGTTAATCGCACTCTTATATATTACCCAAACCACACAACGACGAGGAAGATTCTTTAAGAAGAGAGTAGAAAACACCAGGATATCAGGTAGACCGAGAGCCCGGCACACCTCCTTTCAATCTTCCTGGCGAACTGACGTGAAAAAACACGGTAGTACCAATTACACAGTAGTCGACGTGCCTCGATAACCGTAACGACTGACTAATCGCGAGCAACGTTGCGTTTTCGGATGAAACACCCAGTCACACATACACACACGCACACGCACACACACATGCACCCCTTGCTACTCTCTACGATACCTGCTGCTGCGTGTGGATACACTTACCGGTTAACTGAGACTGTGCGAACGGAGCGTAGTGAGCGAGTATAACAAGAGGAAGCGCGACTGTAGTAGTAGTAGTAGTAGTAGTAGTAGTAGTAGACAGACAGAGAGAGAGAAAGAAAGAGTGGATGAGCGAGCGAGAGGAAGAGAGAGAGAGTGAGATAGAGAAAAAGAGAGAGAGCAAGAGAGGAAGGGAGGAAATGAAGAGGGTTGCGGCTCTCTCGCTCTATAGAGAGGCTCGAGAGCGTGGGGGCCTGTGCTCTCGCGACGGGTCGAAGATCGCGACTGGCGAGCTTTCTGCGGAGGAAGAAATCGCTGGAAATCCCACTCTCCCTCTCTCTCTCTCTTTCTCTGCCTCTGTGTGTCGCGAATGAGCGGGGGCTGCTCTATACGCCGCCGAAAAAAAAAACACGGACACACTGACACACGACAGCGAAACGAGAGAGAGAGAGAGAGAGAGAGAGAGAGAGAGAGAGAGAAGAGGGTGGGAAAAGCGCGCGCGCGCGCGCCAACGACTACTCCCTCTCTCTTGCACATCGAGAGCCCAGGGCCGTATAGGTGTATACACACCCGCGACTCTACTATAGGCGGCGCCCCCTACGAGCTTGCCGACCCCCTCCCCAACTTTATCCCTAATAAATATATATGCATAAACCTAAGGGATATCAAGTACTTTTGGCAAAACAATTAATTTTTGGGGCTGCTTCTGCTCGACGTTTCCGACTATCGCCGCATAAATTTCTCCAGGAGGGGGTTGAGAGATCGATGGTACGCGCTTGGCTATATATATAGTACGAGATTTTTATAAAGTGCGAGAGGTGAAGGTTGCCGGGGTGGGTTTCGACTGTTTCATATATATATATATAGGTATACGCGCGCGTGCGCGCTTGTGTGTGTGTGTGTGTGTGTTAGTGTGTGTATTGAATTGATGAATTGCTCTCGTGCGGATTAGGTAAAAAGGATTGCGCTATACGACCATTTGTTTAGGATGTGGGTATCGACGATGTATAGAGGTTATAGTGAGAAGAGATTTGACGAAATTGAAGGATTGGAGAGAGATGGGGTGGACCGCTAGAAGCGAAATGGTGTTCGAGCTGCTGTTATTGCGCACTTTCAAGGTCAGCTTGTTTTCCGCGGAATTAAGGAGTGTTTCGCACTATCGTACCACTGAATCACCTGCAAATTCAATTAAGACTGAGCGACTTTGCGCTCTATAATTAATGGAGTGATGTTTAACAAAAGCTCCCTGAGTATTACGCGCTAATGAAGCCCTTTCTATTTTTTATGAATATTTTTGCTCCGCGTTGGAAAAAGAGAGTTTTGCAAGCTTTTTGGCTTCGCGAAATTGGCGACTGATAGAAGAGTCAATTCAAAAGGCAACAAATTTTCATCATTTTTTATAATTACTTATTATAAAACATTCGTCAACGATTATTGATGTAGAAAATCTATGAATAACAACGTCATACTGCGGATTTGCCGATTTTCCACCGTTGTTGCGACTTCTATTAATATATCCTACACATAATTGAGCTAAAGAGTTTTTCAATAACCAACTAAATTTAGAGCATCTGCTGAATTGAGCTTTTCCGAAAAAAGTCGTGTATGTGTGTGACTTTCGTGCACACAAACGGCGGTCAGGGTCAGTCTGAATCGACCACTATTTAGCATTCCTCTAATGCCGTTCACTTTAGAGTGGCTCCCCGCATTTATCTCGTAACGAGCGACATTTACATCTATGAAATTTAAGGATTTAATAACGCCAGGAAAAAAAGTAATTTCGTATGGTACGTGAAATATGTATAATATAAGAGCATTATAGAAACGCTGGGCTACGACAGCGAAGAGTTTGTAAAACCTTCTCGCTAAATGTGCATGATTATTAATGTTTTATACGAGTTTGAGCTTTGATAAACATTATTAAACAGTTTTGATGCTACAATGAATGTAAAGCCAAGTATCATTAAAATTTCATCGCGTAAAAAGAACACGTATATATTTGAATCGTAAATTATAAGATAATAAAATGTAATTTATCATTAAACTTTATGTATATAAGTAATATTCAGTAGAATCTTTTATTTGGAATAAAAATAAAGACATGAATATTCATTTCATTCAGGATTTTCATTCTTCTAGTAGAAATGAACTAATTTCATCATTGAAGAAATATTAGAAAAACTATAAAGTAATTTTTTTATATACTTTTTAAATATTTTTCGACTATAGGTATTTATAAAATAAACTTCGTTTTAATACTATATTAGTGCTTCGTATCATTAATGTATACATAGAATTTATACTAAATTATTTCTATTATTATGAATAATATTTTACTGCAAGCTCTGTAAAATAAAGTGAAATTTTTCTCATTGCCATTCATTGTGAACGTTAATTGTTCACATATAAAACTTACGAGACCAATTGATACATGTTATAAAATTTGAAGCGAATGAAAAACATACATTCGTTTATAATTCTAACTTTTTATCGACAAATTCTTAACACTACAAAAGCTGCTCTGCAGTTAAAGTTAACAATTTCGCAAGAAAATAGTTTTTATGTTGTGTTGATTTGAATGATAGTTGGATTATTATCAACAATAAAATGATATAATCTTTCTGTAAAATATTTCTTTTTATATTCTATGTAATAAATTGCAATTAAAAAAAGTAAAAATAAATCATTTTCTAAAAGAAAATATTAACCTGTTTATAGAATATTATATCATAATAATATATCATAATGCTTATAAGAAACTAAAAACTCATTTCTTTGCTAAGTTTATACTGTATATGTTTTGTTATGCACTTGTTTTTAATGTTTAGTTTTATTCACAGTAATACTTTTTTATACTTTAAAAACTTCAGTCAAGATTTCTTCACTGTGTCAGAAACCACTTAAGAAGTTCCCGGAAATTCCTTTGGTTATTGAGACAGAATAACGGTAATTTATAAGCATTCACTATTTCTATTATACAAATAAGATTCAAGCCTAAACGTTAGGCTGAAGTTTTACTTTAAAAATGATTGTAACATTGTCTATAGAATTTTCGTACTAATTTAGTGAAATATTTAAATAATAGAATAGAGCTGATAACTTATATAAATAACGCATTGAAACATTTGAAAAGTTTAATTTAAACGAATCAAATTTGGTACAAAAATTTAATTTTGAAAAGATTTTATAACTTAAATCTTCTCTAATGTACTTGCGTATTTGAACGATTCATTTGCAACGAGCAGCAACGTATGAACCGTTGCTGTGATTAAAAAGGTTATACTTAGCACCCTAATATACCACGCATCCAACTCAAATCGATACTCATCCAACGGAATTTCTCATTTCCAAATGCTAGCTCAACAAAGCCCGTCTATAAAAGTCAGAAACAGCTTCGTCTATACTCTCCTTACAAATCAATCGTCCCTCGTTCTACTACCGTTAAGCAAGAAAAAAATGCAAAGCTAGTCTCTCTCGTTTAGGTTCTCCATACATAAAAACAACTTAAAATATGCAAGACAATTTGAGGAAAGTGGCCCCACGAGCTTGGAAGACGACCGTGGCCTGATAAGGGCGGTCCGCCGATCGGCCATTTCGAGACCGGAAATCCAATGTGTATCTCCTCACGGCTGCTATATAAACTGAAAAAAGGACCATGATTCATGCCTGCCGTAGTAATGCGTCCATTGATTCACGAGGCGGTCAGAGAACATCGAGGAAGGACGATAGAGAACGCGATCGTGTATAGTTTTTATATAGGCGATGCTGTTTTTGATTGCCGACGCGCCATGTTGGGAAAATTTGTTTTGCCGCGATACGCACCGCGTCGTTTAATCTCTTTATCGAGTGATGCGGATCTGGAGATATCGTCTAACGCTGTTTCGGGGCGGTATAATGTCGCGTTCCACGAGTGGAAGTTTTTAATGTGGTCGAAAAGTATGCCGTTTATTTTTCATGAAAATTTCGTTCCATTTATTGTATCGTTAGCATTAAATTTTCAGATTGTTTTGGGGCTACGGTGTTAAAAGTGTGTCTTTTATGGATGCTTTTAATGCTATCGTGAAAAAATTGGTTTCCGTAAATAGATTTTAATGTTATGAGTAATTTGGTGTAATGCGTCAGCCATAATTTAAAGGTATTTCTCAGTAGAAAAAGCCACAAAAGTCGACTATATACCTATACAATAAATTGTTTAAACTTGCCACTTTTTGGTGCAATTATGTGATGGTTTTACTAATTACACGTAAAGTTTATATTCAGTTACAGCAAAAGTATTAAAATGCTTTTGTAATATTTTATTTTTAATGCTGTTTTGAATTTGCATCGTTAAAATTATTTAAATAATTTAAAATTGAAAGTATTCTACACATAAATTGTATCTAGCACTCACTGTATATAGAAAATAATAATAACTATACGTACTATCATTATTCTAATATATGGTACAACTTTTTCTTTGTAATAAACAAAAGTACAAATGCAATACATTTGAAAGAAATCACAATATAATTGCTCGCAAAGGTGGAATAAAAAACTTATTGTCTCAAAAAAATAATATTTATTGTATTTAATGACTTCAATAAGTTTATTAAAACTTTTAAAGGCAACCATCAAACAATTTTCTTGATTACAATAAATATTGTATACCATGTAACCTTGAAATTTTAATAGTTTGCTTTGCATTTATAGAATGTAAAAAAAAACATAAATTTATTTAGTGTGCTACGAAAATCTTATTAGTTTAATTTTTTTAATTGAAAGAGTACACGTCTTTATACTTTCACTAAAGATTGGATAGCTGCACGGCTTCCGGAAAAGATAATTTAATTCCTGACTATAAGTTTATTCTTAAACAAATTATACAGCTCCGCGTTTCATGTTTGTCTACACTGAACTCCGCTCCTTTTTTCACAAATTCTATTTTTAGAAATGAGCATAATGTGCATCGGAATTTCGATGATGTATCTATGAATCAGAAATGTTCATGTACTTATTATTATCCGGTGAGCAAAATCATTCATCAGAATGTATGATAGTATTTGCACTGGTATTTTTATGCAGATCTCAGACAAACAAATCTTCGAGGAAATCAAAGTGTTATAGTAACGTGATTCCGAATTTAGCTCTAACAAATTTAATAAATTTTATTGACCGTTCTTTTATATTACTTTGCATCATATAATTAATCGCACGTAATTTTTTATCAGCAGCATGAATTTAATCCAGTGATTTAAGGACTTTAATACCTATAGAGTTTAGTTTTAATATTTATGCACGTAAAACATGATACTGCATATTTACGATGTAAGAATTTAAGATTTTTATTAATACGTGAGATGTTTGAAATTGCGCTATAAAAATTTTTTTAATGATTTTTAAATCAAATTTACCATTTTAATATTCTGAAACAAACTACATAGGTATAAGAAATTATTATTTATTAGAACAATTAAATATTTAAAGTGCTTCTATTCCACATTAATAATTCCTGGAACATTAAAATTTTATTCAAATACCCGTTTATCTCTAACCGCGATCTAAAAGAAAGTACACAGTATTGCTATTAATTATGAAAGTAAAACTTTATAATTTTATACATTCGCCGCGTAAGGTAAAGTATATGTGTTTCATTTTAATATAGCTAATTTTATAAAAAATCGCTTATCACTATCAATACTTTTCTATAACAACAATAATTCATCACTTGCAGAAGAAATTTTCCGTTTCTTATTTTCCAAAAATTTCCGTTTGAAATTTACACTTCCGCTCCCGTAAATTCCTTCCCTACCAACCGAAAGCTGGGACGTTCCCGTATCTTCTGGAATGCACGTTTACCGTCGTTGATAACACAACAGCGACATACTATCAATCTGTCTCATTCAACAATCCCCGTACGCTTAATTATAAACCGAAATACCGACTACTTATCAATCTCATAAGCAACGCCAAATCTCGTTATTTTGCATTTTCGCGATAAATCAAAAATTCATGATATATCGTATATTTATCACTTCAACTCTCCTCGAATGGTACAATAAACGGTCTGCAACTATGCACCCAAAAGATGTGGTGTTTTGAATGTTATGAAAATAACAACAGTGTCAACTTATCACACGTACTTAAATATGTAAAAAGAAAATAATAGGCTATTTCTGCATAATTTGTTTTTACTATTGATCTTATATTTATATAAATTCACATATCCTTTACAAAAATATAAGTGAAATATATAATAATACGGTTAAAAGAAAAACTTAAAGCAGATGAGCAAGAAAGCGAACTTGAAACTCCGAAGAAATCTCTTCAAAATGCCAAACTTTCACCTACCCGCCCTACACCTTTCGAAACTCTAAACTTGCAGTTTAAAGAACCACTGAAAATTGCACTCTTTCCAACGGCAAGAACGTGTAATTTAGGAACTGGGTAACCACTCCAAAGCGAAGCTTGCACAAACATCTTGTGCACAACAATATATATAAAAGCTGTGGTATCAAGCAAACCTCCTTCGGATATATATATATAAGTAGCAATACCGTCGCGGATTTACATTCGCAAGCACACAGACGCTAACCGCGAAATGTGCACGCGGCTAACGTGCATATATAGATATTACCTATACACGTATACAGTCGCGCCTAGCTTTGCAGCCTTGCCCTCAACACACTTTCTCTCTCTCTATTTTCTCTGTTTACCGCTCGCTTCGACTCTCTAGATCATACATAGTGCGCAGCCACACACTCGTACTGCGCACACACACACTTGTTTAAGGTACACGCGGCGGTACGTCAATGTCAGCCAGCTCTGCGAGAGTCAACGTTCTCGCATCAGCACACACTTAACTGAACAGCATGTGTAGCTGCATCAATCCGCGAAAATAGGTACAGGAAAACAGAGAGAAAGAGACAGAGAGAATGCCTGTATAGAAAAAATAAACGGTTTTGAATTAAAGAAGCAGCGAGGGTATAGATATAGAGAGAAGAGAGAGGAGAGAGAGAGAGAGAGAGAGAGAGTGTGTGTGTGTGTGTGTGTGTGTGTGTGTGTGTGTGTGTACATGCGATAGAGAGAGAGACTGAAGAGGCGTGCGAGGAAAATCGATAGATTAGCTGCAACGTGAGGCACGTCAACCATCTTTCCCACCCACTGCAGCACGCAACACAGGCGATCGCGCGCGCGCGCGCGACAGCCGACACAATAGTCAGCCAAATACACGATATATAATCCGTTTTCGAAAGCACTGACTGTCCTGCACTTGCTACGCGACCAAGTCTCACTCAACACGGGTAATACCTGCCTTTCTGTCTTCCCTGTATCTCAGAAATATTCGATAAAAGATCTCTGCAGTCGTATCCTCTCCTGTTCTGTTGGAAGCAACACTGCACACAGCGACAGCAGAACGGATGGTATAGCTGACAGGCAGGTGCGGTCACGCGCTCACCTGACTTACTTTATTACTCTCTCTCTCTTTTCTCGACGTACTTTTTTTTTATATAAAACAAGAGAAAAACACGCGTGGTTTAGCCGGCGGTGCGTAATGAGTTGTTGCACGACCAGACGACGCACTGATCTCGTGGCTTTGCGAGAGCGTTTATTGTATGCGCGCGGCGCAACCGACACGGCGAAAGCCAACGTCGACGACGATACTGTTGTCGGGTAGGCGAGACCGAGCGCCCAGTTAATACTCCTCTCTCACTCTCTCTCTATCTGTATATCTCCCTCTCACTCTATCGCGGTGTGCGTCAGAATAAACTCCCTCGCTTCGTCTTTCTCTATCTCGCGCGCATATATATGTACTTATATACCTCCGCGATATATAGATATCAAATCTACACGAATATAGGCGTATATGCGCAAGGTATGGTCGCGCGTGTGCTCCCTTTAGTCTATATACTGTGCTCTGGGGACTAGTGCAAAAGTGCTGCAGAGGGACAAGGACGAAAGGAGCGCACTACCCACACCTGACACCAGGCTAAAGAATTGTATAGTACACGTGTATGGACTTACGTATATGTATGCACTTTATGCTGTATAGCATTAGAGTGTATATATACGGAGAGACACGGTTGACAACGACGGATATCTATGTATACAGTGTATAGACAGCACCTACAGCTGTCTCTTTCCCTTTCTCACTCAGTTTTCCCCCACTGTTGTTTGATACTTTTGACTCCTTTATACTACTTGCCGGAAGTCCGTTGGAGGGGGTTACGAAGCGACTTGAAATTAGGAGCACATGCGCTATATCAAGCTAACTAATCGAGTTTTCGAGATCGTGACTGCTCGTTTGACCGGAAGTCTGTACGGCTTACGCCGATCATTCATTCAAGTTTTTAGAGGAGTGATTGAGAGGGGCGGGGGGGTCGATAGCAATGTTCGTTGCAAAGTCGAGGGGTGACTTTTTTTAAGAGGATAGAATTTGGTATTGTTCGAGGGGGGTTTGTAACGGTTTTCAAGGGGAGTCTGGGAAAAAGATTATGAGAACCTCAGTCAATTGAGAGCCTGTCCTTCCCGCTCTTTTTGTGAAGTTTAAATTCGAATGAAACTAATTTTAATATAAAAGTTAACAGTGAATTGTGACGTATGAATGATGTTGTAATAAATATATTTCCTATTATATGCAGTACTTTTTTTACAACAATTATTTATCATTGAAAATGTAATGTTCTCATAACTAACGATAAGTATAATAAAAATTTATAAGTATTTTTGTAAATAAAATAAGTTTAATTTGCAAACATAATAATAAGTAGCGTTTGTCGTTGAAATATTTTCTGTACAATGTCAAAAATGTAAAATAAATATTCTATGTGTTACAATTTTAAGTCTTTGATTATAATCTTTTTTTTTCTTTACAGAAATAGCTAAGTACCTTATACACGATAAAAACTACAACGAAATAAACAATACCAATGTAATCTGACGGTCATTGGCAAAGATGATTATATAAATAAACAGTTTTTTGGTGCATTTGATCGGCAATAGATCTATTTTTGCTATACAGCGAGATGTAAAGTACATCTAACTGATCAATAATAAAATTACGTTATTAATAATTCCATTATTGACATTTTGACGAAACTGCATAAATAATCAATTATTTCTAGGACACAATAAATTAACTAAACATCATGGAAATTGTAATTTAAAACTTTTAAGTGCTAAACCTTTACAGCATTTTAAACAATGGACTTTTATATTTTGCAATTTATAATAGACAAACTTGACTACAAGCTTTAGTTGGTCTTACTAATACTAAAAATCGAATGAGCGAAATGTTTATTATAAAAACTAAATTTGATAACGAATAATTTTACTACCTATACATTTATATTATTAGTTTTCTATAAAGCGCTGATCATTTTAACATTATATAAGGCTATAGGTATTGTAATGACTCCAATCTAAAAGTACGTAGTAGATAAGTAGAACAAAGACCGGAACCCCCCTTATTTCCTTATTGCATAAGAGTAATTAAAAATTAAGTAATCTTTAATACAGCCTTAACAATGTATAAATGTATTTACTAGAAGTTCTCCCTTCGTATTTGTGTGCAGGCGCGTCGTACGGAACATGGGCGCCGTCCCGTCGCGCCGAGGGGCAAATTCACGAGTCGCGACATGCGCGATACAGAGGAAAACCAAACAAAGCATCATCTCTCTGGCACTGAGAGAGAAGAAAATTTCCATATATATAAGTATAGGTAGATAGGAGAGAAAGAGAAAGCCAGGGGAGTGCAGTGAAATATAACTTTTGGCGAATCGACTGCCCCCACCTATTTGTAGATCGGACGAATCATGAATTTCCTTGCTTTTTTGCGCGATGGCTCAAACACACCATGCAACGTTGCAAAATTGCGAAGCTCTGTACGCGCGGCGGGAAGTTTTAAAATTTCCGAGCATCTGCAGCCGCTGCGTGCACAGGGAACCTGCCGCGACTCAGCTGTTTTTTACGCTCAACTTACGTCCATTCATTGACTGGCACTCGAGATTTCAGACTGTGCAACTGATAAACAAATAAACAATGCATTACGAAACCAGTTATTAAATACTTGGCGACTGCATTATTTTTGTTTCACCTTTATTAATAAACGCATGCCCAGAAAATATAAATCTGATCGAAAAAAAAATGTTTTCTTCTATTAACATGGAATATCTATTTAAAGACTAAATATGACGTAATTTTAAATCGTATAATACGAACCGAAACTATAGTAAGAGTAACCTTTAAAATAAACCTTCGCCGCAACATAGCTTTCGAATGTTGTGTAAATGAAAGTCAAGTGAAATCTGGCCCTATATCCACATATGCTTACGTGATCATTAAATTTTCACCATCAGATCTTAGAAAATCTTTAGAAAATTATTTGAAGCCATTGTCCGAAAGCTATTTTTTTATCTATAATTAAACCAAATAGCTTAAAATAAATTGGAACGGAAACGTTACCATCAGCAGCGCTTAAGAATGCTGGACGATAAGTTACGGAAAAACCTTCACCATTTTTAACATGTCTTTCGTCACCCGCAATCCGTAGGTATAGATATAGAGTATAGCAACACAAGCATCGTAAATTCCCGTGCGTGCGAGCAAGACAGAAGATGCACAAACGTTGCGCGACGTTCACCCGGTGCTCGGTCAATGCTCACGCGCGCACGCCGGCAAACAATGGCCATGTAATTTAAGAAAAGATATACCCAGTTAAAGAGAAGGGAAATTGTTGCACTTCTCTAATTTCAGCCTCCGGAAGAGAACGACAAACGTAGGTTTTGTCTTCCCTTTCGCCGTCGAAGGGAGAAGGATAGAAGTAAGAGAGGCTGAGAGAGTTTATGAATTATATAGGTAGCATGGTGTCGCCCCTTTTACCTGACTGCACCCGACTACCGACTTATGGCCGTTAATACGATTGTTGGTGAACGTATAGTCTGCTTGCATTATTTGCATAACGGCAGTTAATTAACCTACAGCGGATTTTTAGCTTTAAGCGACGAGCTAGTTGAATTAACGGTACGGCGTTAAGTGCTATACCATACGATGACCGAGTGTGTAAGGGGCAAACGCAAACCAGACGTCGGGTTCCCCGGGAAAACGGCAACGTTGCCACGACTCTCCTCCGCTTAGTGCACAAGCAATACTTTCTATAGGCTTGTACTGAAACGCGTTAAAAAGAAACAGATAAATCTCGCCATCTACATTACATTAATGCGGAACAAGACTTGCAGAAGTTCCGTCACGAATAAGTACGCGGCTGAAAATGTTATTTATTCGTAGTGATTGAATGAACCGAAAGGAGAAGCAACAATATCGTGTGGCGAGACGAAGATGCGAAAGTGAAACATAGAGGGCAGTCTACGCAAAGACAGCGGGAGAGGGAGAGCGAGTGAGAGAGAGAGACAGAAAAAGTGATAGAGTTCTACGCCAAGCAATATCTGCAACATGGCGATGGCTATCGGTGCGATGTGAAAACACGCGTCTCCGTATCTTCGACGTAAAAATCAATTTTGACCCGCTAAAAAGAATCGAAGCTCAGACGTCGTGGCGAACCCACATAACCGCTCGATTCGTCAAACACACGTTCGTGCAACAACGCCCAACAGTTCTACCATAACAACAATAACAGTTGTATAAAAGAGCTATCGAGAAAAAAGCGATCGACCACCGACTCTCCGCTCTCCTCGTCGTCGGCAGTCGGCATTCGGTGCTGATATATAGCCAGCCCAACCTACGCACACACTCTTCCGAAATCGAAGTAAAGGGAGTACAACGTATAAGAGAGTGAAGGCGAGAACGAAAGAGAGAGAGAGACCGAAGCTTTTCGCATTGGGTTCCGACACTGCGTCGAGCGAACATCTCTGCATCATCCTTCCAGCGATAGGAAGGAGAGAGAAATAATAACGAGACAGTATACAAGAAGCATATTCATTTCGCAGTAATAGAGCTTCGACGCGAGTGCGCGGTTCATTGTTTTTCCTCGTTCCCTAAACGGGAGTCACGTATAGTGAACAAGAAAAATTAAGTGCTTGCAGAACAAGTGGAAGCAAAACGTCGTCATTGTCGTGGAATAGTGCTGCTGCTGCTGGTGGTAGTAGCCCCAGAACGTGCTAGCTCTTTTTCTACGACTGGTACGTGCTAGAGAGAGAGAGAGAGAGAGAGA